>VXAD01005640.1:316506-330025 GCA_013399195.1 Dicrurus megarhynchus
AAAAAAAAAAAGGAAAAAAAATGGAAAGAAAGAAATTCCAGCAGCCACTGCTCCTGCTCTGGCATTGCTAATCCAACAGCTGAAGGTTTATTTGTACTGACTAAGCTGAAGTGAGCAACTTAATTCCCTTTTAATTCTCTTCAGAAGGCTTCAAAAAGCCTAATAGCTGTTTTCCTGCTTGCTGGGAACTCCGAGGCAGCCCCCAGCCCGCCCAGGTTCCCGATTCTGGGATGGTGGCTGGATTTTTATCAGCCCTTCCCAGTCATGGGTGGGATTAGAGCCTGGAGCAGGGCTGCAGGAGCTGCTGAGGATGGAGCTGCTATTCCTGCTGCTTTATGCATTATTCAGGCAGCCACGGCAGGGCTGCTCTGGGGGCTCTGACAGGGGGGCTCAGGGCTCTGTCCCCTCTGCCACGGGGCTACCCTCAAATGTGGCAGCCAAATGGCCAAACCTGTCTCTTAAAGCCTCCCCTGGCCCCTGTGGCTCCAAAAGCATCTTGGGGGGGCTTTATACACTGCAAACCCCACTCAGGTTTTACAGCATCTCTGTGAGCATCTCCAGGCCTGGGTGTGGATGTGGCAGAGCTGCTCTGGGCTGGTTTTTCCCTGTCAGAGCTGCTCTGGGTGGGTTTTCCATGGCAGAGCTGCTCTGGGCTGGTTTTTCCCTGTCAGAGCTGCTCTGGGCTGGTTTTTCCATGGCAGAGCTGCTCTGGGCTGGTTTTTCCATGGCAGATCAGCTCCAGGTGGGTTTTCCATGGCAGCCCAGAGTGCAGAGCCACCAAAACTCCCACCCATGCACATGCTGCCTAAAATCCTGGGAAATACAGCAGAAATCCCACCTAGCTCTGCCCTCAGTTGGCAACAGGTTCTTCCAGCCCAACAAACCTCTCCCTGTCCACCCCAGTGGGTGCAAGGCAACCTTTATCTGTAAGAACCTCTTCAGATAATAAAATACTAAAAAAACAGAAATCAAACTGAAAAATAAAAATCAAACTGGACCAAAATTGAAAAATAACCTCAAAGAAACTGAAATCTTTTAATCAGTGTGAGCTTTCAGGCAGATTTCGGGGTGTGGGCCCTGCACAACAGTAGCTGCTCTTCCGTAGCCCTCTGAGTCTTGGAACATATTTGGAAGAACAGAAACGGAATTGGAAATTGAACTTTCTGTATTTGAGGGATGGGTGTCAGAACTGGAAACAGGGAGGACAAAGGGAGCCCTTGTGGGAGGTGAATGGGAGTTTTACCCTCCTGTACCATTTAATATCTGTGAACATTTAGCCCACAACTAGAAATAGTTGAGAATTTGATGCAAGGCACATTTTTTTTTTTACTAGAAAATGGAAATCGCAGGGGATGTTTGCTGGGAAAAGGTGATCTTGAAGTGTTTTGCTGGGGGAAGCTGGGGAATCACTTCAAACTCTGCCTAATATTCATCCACTGGTGGTGGGAAACTGCATCTCATCGGGAGGTTGCCACTGATGTGTCCTAATTCAGCGAGCACAAAATCAAATCGCTTGGTAACATCCCCATTCCTCATTTTCCATGAAAATAAGGCATTTGCCTTATTTTCTACATTTTTATTTGTTACATGTCAGTGCTGTGAGCGAGCCCAGCCTGCTGGAGAGGGGAGCTGGTCCCATGTGGAGGTTGCAGCTGGGGGCAGCAGCAAAGCTCCTGGTCCAGACCTGTGGAGAAAGAGGATGCAGGTTCAGCTTGGAGGGGTCGGGATGGGGGCTGCCCTGTGCCCTGGAGCATCCCATGGCTCGGTGCTGTGACGTGTCTCATCCCACGGGAGAAAGGCAAAATAATCCTTCACGTGTGGGGCAAAACCTGGTGCAAAGGAAAGCAAAGGATCTGGAAGGCTGGGAGCATTTTTGGAGGGTGTTAAAGAGTTGGGGTGGGAAGGGGTGGGTGATTTTAGGGGGAGGTTAAAGAGTTGGTTTGGGAAGGGGTGGGTGATTTTAGGGGGATGTGAAACAGTTGGGGATGTGAAACGGTGTGGGAAGGGGTGGATGATTTTAGGGGGAGGTTAAAGAGTTGGGCTGGATGATTTCAGAGGGATGTTAAAGAGTTGGGGGGGGAAGGGGTGGATGATTTTAGGGGGATGTGAAACAGTTGGGGTGGGAAGGGCTGGATGATTTTGGGGAGAGGTTAAAGAGTTGGGCTGGGTGATTTTAGAGGGGTGTTAAAGCGTTGGGGTGGGAAGGGGTGGATTATTTTAGGGGGAGGTTAAATGGCCAATGAATTCTTGCTGGTGACAGGATTTTGGGGGCAGTGCAGAGCTCAGGCTCGGGGCACAGCTGACCCCACAGCTCTCTCCACACCACAGGGTGGTCCCCTTGCGCACCAACAAGGTGCGTGTAGCACACCCTACAGAGAAAGGGCCCGGTTTCTTTCCCTCGCTGTTCTCACACCCCGTTTACCGCCTAACCAGGAGCAGTTGCCTGCTCGGATGAAGGATGCTCCCTGCTCAGTACCAGGGATGGGGACTCGGGGCTCCTGAACCCTTCTCTGGACACGTGGGGGAGACCTCCGAAGCAATGCCTGAGGGTGGCGGTCCCACGAGGTGTCCCCGAGCGCTGCAGGAAGGGGTACAGCGGGATGCCCGTATCCATGGAGCCTCCTTCCCTTCCCTTTCCTTCCCTTCCCAGCACAGCCGCCAGGATCAGCCCTTCCCGAGCCGTCCCCAGCCCCAGTCTCCGCTGACATCTTGTGGCAGCTCAGAGCTGAAGCCGCAAGGAGGGCTCAGCCTTTTCTGCCATCCTCGCTGGGATGTCACCTCCCCCGGGGAAAGCCACCCCCTTGCACGCTCCGTGTGAGGGACCTCGCAAACAGCGTCCCTGCCACCACCCTGGCCCTGCAAATGGGGACACTGAATAGGGAGGGGGTGCATGGCTTTGACCCCCGGACCTGCCGGATTCAGCCCCTCTTATCCTAAGATTAGGGGGAAAGGATGGGAGGAGCAGCCACAACCTCCCTGGACGTCTGCTAATCTGAGGAACTCAGCAGGAGGCTTAAATATTCCAGGGTGGAAAGGCTTTTTAAATTTATGGGCCAGGACGAAAACACTTGGTCCAGAGCTTTTTTAGTATCGCAGCAAACCCTTGCTGGCTGCAGTTTGCCTGCTGTGCTGCCCTTTTCCCAGCTCCTCAGCAGTGGGAGCACGGCCGAGCAAGGGAGGGTTTGAAACGTGCTCCTGGAGGCATCAGTCACGAGAGTTTCTCACATCTTTCCCATCTAAAAGAATGAAAATTTTGGCAGGGTGGGTCTGCTATGATCTGCTTGAATTGAGATAATAGCTGTANAGCAGGAGAGGGACCTGTGAAGAGTTGGGGATGGTGAAGGTGGAGGGGCTCCACAGAGGGGGGTTGCTCTCGATGGAGGTGGGTGACACATCCCCTGCTCTTGTCACCCCACCAAGGTCAAGGGATGCACCTGCAAACCCAGGGTGTAAAACCTGAGCTGGTGCAGCCACCAGTGCGACCCACCCTCAGCACCCGCAGGGCGGAAGGGCTGGAGCTGGCCCTTGCTGCCTCATTTTTCCTCCTCCTCCAAAAAAATGCAGCTCGATTAACTTTGTTGCGGTGCAAACAGAATTTCATGCTCCTTGTAGTCCCCACCGTTCTGATTTTCCCTCCTAAAGTGCCAGGGAGCCCGGCACAGCCTCGGAACCGCTGGTACAGGCACACATTATTTGATAGGGATCTCCCTGGGTTTTTTCCTTCCCACCCAACATCCTTATCACCGCCCTGGTGCTGTGTGTGCTCGCAGGGAAGCGCTTCCTCCCCGTTCACCTGCTGGAGATTGGGTCAATTTGCTGCCCTCAGAGGACCATCAGAGCACAATGGTCCAGCCATCCCTTTTCTGCAGGACCAGGAGGGGAGTTAGCAGCTCAAAAACTCCGTTCCCAGCTCCACGGTGGAGGGGCAGAGCAAGGAGAGCCTGACCCGACCCTGAAGGGAAAGGTGGAACTCTTGGAGAGTTCCCTGCTCAGGACCCCTGATCTACAGGGCTACCTAGTCTAATTTGTTGATTTTCAAGTGAATTAACTCCTGGGCAGGTCTGTAGCCACCCGGAGTGGCTCTGTTAAATAATTTCTGCCCCAGGAGGAAATGGTTTGCCAAGGAGGCAGGAGCCAAGAGCAGCTGGCAGGCGCAGATCCCCCTTGCCCACCACAGCCAGAGCCCAGCATCCTGTGGCTCAAGGTGTTCAAAGCCCGAAGCTAAATGCTTTTTTAATGGGATAACACAGCCGTGATATTTATTTGAGCATCATGCTTTGCATGCAGGATGGGCTTTTTTCCTGTTTGCTGTTTTTTTTCTCTTGCCACCGGATAGAAGAAAATAAAAGCCTGTAATCTCCTGCTGGCAGACACCGAGCAGATAAACTTCAGGTGCCTCCCAAGGCTCCTGGAGGAGTTTTACCCTCCATCCTTATCTCCACCTCCAGGCCCCATCATCCCGGGGATTGGCACAGTTCCTGGGGGGAGCACAGAGGCTGCTGTCCCATCCCTGCTCCGGGCAGGGCTCCCAGGGTGGGCTGCAATCCCCAGCCAGGCAGGCAGCAGCGTGTTTCCCGGTGATAACCCTTCTCCCAGCTGGAGCAGCTCAGCCTCTGCGTGCAGACACTGCCAGGGACAACACAGAGCCTGCCCCGTCAACCCATCCCGGCAGGAGCATCCCTGGAAGGGCTTGAAGAGCATGAAGAAGCCAATTTTCCCCATCTCCTCAGGTATTGTAGCTTTCGGTGCTAATTATTGTGTGTTTTAATTCATCCATAACTGATATGGCCTTCAAAGCTTTCGTGTCTTGCTCTAATGCTTCCAGTTTTTTATTGGTTTATTTTCCTTTGAACTCCTGCAAGGGAGCCTCTGGGACTCCACAGCTCTTGCTTTATGTTTGCTTTTAATCAGCTTGCTTTTCTTCCCAAAAACAAAGACAAATAACCCTGCTACGGTTTCTCCTTGGAAATTTCTCCACATTGAGGAGAAGAAAGAGGGAAAGCGTGACTTGTTACAGGCTGAGTTTCCTGATGCCTTTCCATGTTTTTATCTGGTTGGCTGCAAGACAAACGACTCTCTTAAATTAGCTGAGAAATTGAAGGGCACACATAAAATTTGGGAGTGATCCAGTCTGGGGAAGCGTGGTGGAAATGAGGGATCAGCAGGCCAGGGAGCTCAGTCCTTGTGCAGAACACCACAGAGCATCACAGCAAGAGTGGCACTGGTCCTGGTGTGAGGAAACCCTGGTCACTGGGGCAGTGAAACACCTCTGGAGGTGCTGGGGGGTTGGGTTGTGCTGCTCTGTGTGGGTTGAGGTGGTGCTTGGAGAGAGCATCCACAGGGCCCGCGGGTGCTGTCCCTGCTGACAGCACCCAAGGTAGCGCTGAGTTTCCTGGGATTATTCCAGAAGATGGATTTGTTGGCCAAAAGCACAAACCCTGTGCCAGGCCCGAGGACTGTGCCGTGCCAGTGGCTCCTTTCCAGGCAGGAATCAGGAGTGGCTGGTGAGTGCACCCCTGCCACCGCCCAGGGCTCCTGGGCACAGCTCTGGGGGACAAAACCTCCTTGTTCTGCAGCCCAGGTGGGCTCCAGGAGGACGGGGGGCTCATGTGGGCATGGACAAAGGGTGCTGAAGGAGATGTTGGAGGTGGCTGTCTGGGCAGGGCTCAGAAACCCCAGCACAGCCCCGGTGCCTGCTCAGGCCAGCCCACACGACCCCCACCAGGAGGGCATTTGCAGGGCCCCTTCTCTCTCCTCCTTCTGAAGAATCCAAGTAGAACATTTGGGGTCTTTTTCCTGCTTTTCTCACTGTTGCTCCCTGCTGGAGCTGATTTATCCCTCCAGCTCACAGAGCTCCATCCAAGAGGGACATGTTTTGCCTTTGTAGTACATGAGACTGCTATAAATTATTGGCTGCTTTGTGTCAGCCGGAGCCCGACACAGCCCATAAAACCTTCTGGCCATGTTATTGCTCTCAAACCTGGCTCCAGGCTGCTGGTGGCACAGACCCAGAGGATGGGGTGGGAGCTCCAGGGATGTGTTGTTCTCCAGTGTGACACCCCCAGCCTTGTCCCTAAAGTCACCCACAGGCTTTATGAGTCCATGGAGCCCAGAAGGAAGAGCTCTGTCCTTGCTGTCACTTGTGTCTCTGCATAGCCACTCTTGCTCCAGCTCTGCAGGGGATGGTGCAGAGGATGGTGCCAGATTCTGTTCAGTGGTGCCCAGGGACAGGACGAGGAGCAAAGGCCATGAACTGAAACACAAGAAGTCCCACCTCAACGTGAGGAAGAACTGCTCTCCATGGAGGGTGGGAGAGCCCTGGAACAGCTGCCCCGGGAGGGCGTGGAGTCTTCCACACTGGGGACATTCCGAACCCACCTGGATGTGTTTCCATGTCCCCCACTCCAGGGGACCCTGCCTTGGCAGCAGGGTTGGGCTGGGTGATCTCCAGAGGGCCCTTCCAACTCTGACTATTCTGGAATTCTGATTCTGTACCACCCCTGGCCACCCCTCCACTGCAAACAGGCAGGAAAATCACACCACAGCATGTGTTACTGAGGCTTGCAGGTACTGCATTATTATTATTATTATTATTATTATTACCATTATTATTATTATTATTATTCTCCAAGCACAGAACCAGTGAGGTTAAAACTCAGCTGTCTCAAGGCCGGATTGCTGCCTGTTTACTGTATTATCCACAAGTGATGTGTGCAGGAGGGCAGTGGGAAGCAAAGGGGCCCTCTTGAGAGCCACAAAAACTGGACTTTTAATTTAAAACTACCCTTTCCTGTTGGAGTGTCTCTCCTGCCAGTCCATTTTTTATTCCTGCTACGCAGCAGTGATCAGCAGGTAACAGGGGAGAAAGGAAACGGATGGTCTTGCAGCGCTGTCTGGCCAGTTCCAGTGCTGTAAATTATAGATATATATGGTACAAAGGAGCGCTGGGATATTAATTTCTGTTGTTGAAAATCACAGACCCTCTACTTTAATTTACTGCTAAATAATAAATGGCTTCGCGAGATACTCGGCAAAGATAAAGACACCTCGGTAAATCAAACAGCTCATAAGCACTTAGGGGCTCGGTCTATCTTGCATGTGTATTTAAGTGGTTTATATTGTTCTCAGAAAGCAGAAATAAGCAGGCGTTTAACTGATGCTATCTGCCAAAATAAAGGATGAACCCGTGAATCAAATGGTTTCCTGCAAATCCTCATTTGCATTTGAAGAGTGGAATGAAGAGCGGCGCTGTAGGGAGCTGGAAACATTTGGGTACAAGGCTCCAATGTGTCCCGCAGGAGCCATGGGATGGAGGCAGTGGGGCCGTCCCAGAGAGCAGCAGGTGGGTTTAGGATTTGTATGGGGTTTACCCACAGCTCAGCAGGAGGAGGAATGGAGTGCACGGGTAAGTCTGGAAGATGCCAGGATTTGAAGCCGTCTCTGCTCACCCTGCGCCTGTGAAAACACCATCCATGCGTTTCCATGCTCGTGGCACTCAACAGGAAATGGTGCAAAGCAAGGTGACCCAAGGGTGGCACTGGGGACCCAGCTTGGATCTGCCACAGGGAGCCAGATCCCCAGCTGGTTCTGCCTCAGTTTCCCTCCTGGCACGCAGAAGAGGCCGTCCACCTCCCCAGGCTGCCGTACAGCTCTGTCTCCTGGCTCAACACTTTTCTCTCCTCACTGGGCCCACTTGTGCCAGGCAGCAGTGGCAGAGCCACTAAAATTGCATCTGCAGGGAAGGCAGGAGCTCTGGGGTGGCCTAAGGAAGTTGGATGCTGGGAGCTCAGCCCCACAGATCCAGGAAGGCAGCAGCCACAGAGTGCCAGGCTGCAGCTGTTTGCAAAGGCAAGTTAGAGTCAAAAAGATGCACTCAGAGTCTGAAGTGAAAATAAGATATGGATGTGGCCGATTTTGACATTTATAGCTCATGTTTATTATGCAAATTGGCCTCACTCTATAGGAATGCAGCAGAAGGAGATTGCAAAGGGCACCAACTCATCCTTGACGTCTGAGTTGGAAGCATCTCCCGTGCATCTGCGGCCCTGTTAAACAGATTTTGGGGTTGTGGGGAGGCAGCTGGGGGTGAGGGGGCTCTGTGAGCAGTGCCAATGCCTGGCTGGGACTGCAGGACCTTTAGGGATGTGGCTTTGGTGGAACAAGAGGGTGTCAGAGCAAACCATCTCAGTGCTGATCCCCAGGATACAGAGGCGTTTTTTTGGGATAATTTCCTCAACCAGAGCTCTGGCTGTGCCTTGGCCTTGCTCTGAAGGGTACAGGGAGCTCCCAAGTGCTTTGGAGTGTTTTAGAATAGTGTCTCTTCTGTTCTGGCTGCCTGAGCACAGAATAGAAGATGGTCTGGTCTGATGGAAATGCCGTGATCCTTTGCTGAGCCACCTCTGCCCTGCCCAGCCTTCCTCCTGCTCGGGGTCTGCTGTGGTTGGAAATGGATATTTACCCCGAAGTGCAGACACACTGAACACCTCGCTGCCAGCCCAGAGCCATCCCCATCCCACAGGTGTCATGAGAGGAGCAGCTGAGTGGCTGCTGGTGCTGAGAGGCATCCTGCAGGCATGCACAGAGGCAGGAGATGCCTCCTCAGAGATCCTGCTGTGGCACGGACAGTGCTGCCCTTGCAGGTGAGCTGGTTTGGGGAGGACTCCCCAGCCCACTCTGGGGTGTGTTCCAGCTCCGTGGAGAGGCCTGAGGATGCTGCTGGGCAGGTGTTAATTCATGTGCCTGGCAGCAGAGAGGAGCTCAGGGTGGGCACAGCTGGTCTGTGCCTGAGAAGTTCGTCCAGCTCCATGACACAGTGCTTGCTGCTGGCTTGTGGCGAGGACAAATCACAGCTGGCACAGCTAATGCGAGGGGAGCACAGCCATACAGACCTGGATCTGGAAGAAATGTTCCCACAATGAGTTATTCTTCCAAAAAAAGCCCCTGGGAGGTGGGAGGCAGCAGTGTGGCCGTGCTGCAATCAGCACACGCCTGGCCACTGCAGCGCTCCTCAGCAGGTCACCGGCTCTCGGATTTGTCATCTTCAGAGTGGAGGACACCAGCCCAGCTGGCTCCAATGGCTCGTGCACACCAACTGCCCAGCTGACAGGCTGATGGGAGAGGAACCTCCAGCTGGGGACAGTGACAAGTGCCTGAGAGAGAAAACATCTTTCCCCAGCACAGCTGGATTTGGTCAGGGATGTTTCTCTACAAGCAAGCGTGTTTGAATAACAAATTATTGCGTACACAAACCTCTTCAACCTTCTCTGCAGCAGGGGACTGGGGACAGACGAGATGCTGATGGGAGTAATTCCAGATACAACAGCTCTGTGGAGCAGGGAATTTTCACTTTGTTTTTCAGGTGAAGGCAGAGATCCCTGAGCTTTCAGCTCGTCACCGTGGCGGGAGGGATGTGTACTCTCCGAGTGCCTTGGGCTCAGGTGTCCAGGTGACATGACGAGCCATGGCACTCTTTCCCCAAGGGGGACACCTGCTTTTTGGTCTCTGCTGGAGGTGTTTTCCACGTGTGAGAAGGGCCAGGGTAGCTCACAGCCCATTTCTGAGGCAGCAGGAACTGGAGCACATCTATGGTCACTAGGAACCAGGGACAGCACAAGATGGTCACTACAGAAAGGACATTGAGAGGCTGGAGTGTGTCCAGAGAGGGCCAACGGAGCTGGGGAAGGGTCTGCAACCACGAGTCTTATCAGAGGGAGCTGGGGAGGCTCAGCCTGGAGAAAATGAGGCTCAGGGGGGACCTTCTGGCTCTGCACAACTCCCTGACAGGAGGGGGCAGCCGGGTGGGTCAGGCTCTGCTCCCAGGGAACAGGGACAGGACAAGGGGAAACGGCCTCAAGCAGCACCAGAGGAGGTTTAAATTGGCTGTTATGGAAAATTTCTTCACTGAAAGGGTTGTCAAGTCCTGGAACAGACTGCCCAGGATGGAGGGCAGTCACCGTGCCTGGAAGGATTTAAAAGGTGCGTGGGTGTGGCACTTGAGGACGTTTTTCAGTGGCGAACACAGAGGTGCTGGGTTAATGGTTGGACTCGGTGATCTTAGAGGTCTCTTCCAAGCTTAACAATTCCATGATTCTCTGAAGTCCCTCAGTGTGAGCAGCCCTGGGAGAAGCAGGAGTCTGTGTGGTGGGAGCAGGCCAGGAGCATGTACAGAGCCAGCTTTTCACAGCAGAGATACCCAAAGTACAAACACGCACGGGCCAAGGGCTCAGCTTTGTTTCAAACTCTCTGGTAAGTTTGCCTGGTTTACCTGTTGAACTCTACAACAATTTCTGGCACAACTGGCAGAGCTGGGTGCCACCCTCAGCCTTTCTGATCTTGCCAAGAGGAGGACCCAGAGAGGCCCAAAGGGATTTTAAGGACTTGATGCACTGAAATGCTTTGTCCTTTGCAGATCATCTGGAAAAGCTCTGGTGGCAGCAAAGGCTCTGCTCTGTGTGTTCTCCCCCCCGGTGGATGAGCTGCAAGCCCTCGAGCTGATGGTGCATCCCACACTTTGCTCCCAAAGAGGCAGAAAGGCTCCACTCCCCACCCTCAGGCACCGTGGAGCCAGTGTCCACTCATCCCGTGGGATATTCCACGTGGGGGCCGTGGATCAGCTGTGGAAGCCGATGGCCCCATTGGGAATCGCTGTGGTCTGACAAATCCCGCAGCGCAGCAGCGACCCCGAAGGCAGGAGGATCCCACCCCGGCAGGACCAGGCTCCCAGATCCACGTGCTGCTCGGTTTTCCTAACGCTGCTGAAAGCCAGGGCAGCTCCAATTTGGCTGCAGCTGCTCGGGTGTGAGGTGGCACCGTGGGCAAGCACCAAACCCCACGTCTGACAGCGAAAGCGTTCTGCTGGAGTGCAGCATGAGGAAACCAAATTACTCTGGAATAAACGAGAAAATCCATCACTGGTGGGAAGAGGAGGAGGGAATTGGTTGAAGGATCCACGTACAGGACTGTGACAGCAATCAAACAACAGCCCTTTAAATGTCAAGGGGGGTGAGCGTGGTTTAATAGCAACCGAAATGCTGCCAAGCTGGGCGACGTGGAACAAAGCAGAGGGATGGATACATCCACCTATTATCTGCTCCCTGGAGAAAGAGAGGAGGGAGATAATTCAGGTTTATGCTTGATCTACTGTGTAAATCTCGGAGAGGTAATGTTTTCTTTTATCAAAAAGGAAAGAAAAGAATGTTTGTTTTCAGCGCTGTCCCCGCCGTCAGGCAGACAGCCCGAGCTCGGCTGTGCAAACGAGATACACAACATTTACAGCCGGCCAGAGCTGGGCAGAATTGCACCCAGGAGGGATGAGATCCTGGAGGTGTGGCAGCTGGCCAGCCCCTGGCTCCCTTGGAGGCAAAATACAGAGTGTGAGAGGGGCACAAAGGGATCAGCAGGATGCACCGGCGGCAGCATCGGGTGTGAAATGCTTTTGCTCTGCCCACACGTGCCCTGATGCACCGCCCTGGAGGGAACGGGTGGCTCTCCCTGCCCTCAGTGAGGTGTCCGGATTCTCCCTCCACCTCCCTGCTGGGCTGGTGACAAACAAGGCTGGGAGGTGTAGCAGCCCCTGTGGCTCAGTTGTTAAAGCCCCTCTCTGTCGTGAGCGTGCCCATGGAGCCAACACAGCCTGGCTGGCTCCTTTGGCCACTGCGCGTTTGGTTCCACAGCTCTCCCACCGTGCTCTGGGTACCTGGCACTGCTCAAGGATTTCACTGCAGCCTCAGTTGGATTTGATGATCTTGGAGGTCTTTTCTTGCCTCAAGGATTCTACGAATCTGTAAGGAAAAAAAGAACACTGAGCATTGTGACTTCAGCATTAAACCAGCAACGCATGGAAAGCGGGGCTGTGTTGGGAGAGGGGATATCCCTCGGCTTGTGAGCACTGGTCAAGGGGCAGCAGGGAAGGGCTTTGTACTCTGAGAAGCACAAAAGCAGCTTTTGCAAAGTCAGCTCCTCAGATCTGCGGGTATTTGTGTTTTCATTCATCCCTCTGCATCACAATTCTTTGTGCAAAGTAGGGATCGTGACCTCTGCTTTCTCAGGGACCGGAGAGACGTTCCCTGCTATTTGTAGAACACTCCTGCTGTGTATTCACAAGCGGCAGAAGGAAAATCACAAGGAAATGAAGAGTTTAATATTCAGAGCAGGCTCTGAGCAGCGCAGGCACCCACTCCTGGGGAGCCTGTGTGTGGAATTACCTGCTCAGCTGGCACGGCGTGGGGCCGGGCTGGTGGCACAAACCTTGTCCCCGTGTCACTCAACCCCCGTGTTTGGATGTGCCAGCACCAAGAGGCCACACTAAGCTTTAATGGGCAAAAATGAGTTTTTCTCTGCTGGTGGTGTGGTGCTTGGCTTCCCCAGCTGCTCCTCCCATCCAGGTTTTGCATGGCTTGGACCTGTATGTATATTTTATAAGAGGTCTGCTAAAATGTGTTATTGCAGGAATAAAACTAAGCACTGCTTCATTTTTAATGAGCCATCAGGGAGCAAGTTATTGCTTGTGTGTTGTAGTGGTTTGCTGCTCCTGGGCTGTTCATACCGAAATGTCTTGGAGGGAAATTTGTGATTAAATTTCATGAGTGAGATACCTGTATTTGTGCTGAAAGCCTCTCTCAGCCAGGAGTGGGGCTGTCAGAGCCACTGAAAGTGAAGCACAATTCAACATAAACAGGTGGCCTTGAGAACCATCAGCAGAATATTAGATCAAAACACTGATTTACTCTGTATTAAATGCCCTGTGGTTTCAGCTCCAGCCAAGAGCAGCCTCTGAACTCTCTGCGTGCAGAGATTTTGCCTTTGTGGGGGGATTATAATAATGGAATCATGGAATAATTTGGGTTGAAAAGGATCTAAAAGCCCATCTCATTCCACCCCTGCCATGGGCAGGGACACCTTTCACTGTCCCAGGTGGGACAACCTGGCCTTGGGCACTTGCAGGGATGGGGCAGCCACAGCTTCTCTGGGCAGCCTGTGCCAGCGTGTCAGCGCTCTCACAGGGAGGAATTTCTTCCTCACTTCTTTTAGTATAAAACTATTCTCTTTTGTTCTATCGCTATTAGGCCCTGGAAGGGGCTCTGAGGTGTCCCTGGAGCCTTCTCTTCTCCAGGTGAGCACCCCCAGCTCTCCCAGCCTGGCTCCAGAGCAGAGGGGCTGCAGCCCTTGGAGCATCTCCGTGGTCTCCTCTGAACCAGCAGCTCCAAACCCAAACCCCACCCGGTCGGGCCATTCCGGAGCTGCACGGGGTCCTGTTCTCTGCCGGTCCCGAGCCCCACAGCGCTGTCTATGCTCCCGGCAGCTCCCCTCCCGTTCTCCGGCAATTCCCGGAGGATCCGGGGCGCGCCGTGCTCCGCCGCAGGAGGGCGCTGTCCCCGGCGGGCCGTGCCCCGCGCGGCGCTCTGGCCCCCTCTGCTCTCGGTGCCCTTCCGGGTCCCTTTTCCGGGTCCCACTTCCGGGCCTCACTTCCGGCCGCGTGGCGGGCGGGGGTGCTGAGGGAGGGTCGGGGACGGGGGGCGTG
>VXAD01005650.1:0-33513 GCA_013399195.1 Dicrurus megarhynchus
TCCGTGACACTGCCAGGGGTCAGGGATGTGACATCGGGTGCGATGCCGGCCCGCGGTGCCATGGCCGCCCCCGCGTGTTTGCCGTGGGACAGCGTCCTGCGTGCGCCGTGTCACCCACGGGCGTGTGTGTCACCCGCGCCGCGCCACTGGCAGCCAGCCACCCGCTGCACACCAGTCCCACACCGCCCTGAGCAGCCCGGCAGTGAAGACCCGTCCCCATTTTGGGGACCCTCAAATCCCCAAAGTGCCTCAAATCCCCGCATGAGGGTGACAGCAAGGATGCCACGAGTGGGAATCACACCAGAGCGTGGCAATGTCCCCGCGGGGAAGCCTCTGCCAGCCCCCATCTCCCGCTGTGTTCCCGATGATGGGGAGGTGGGGAGGGAAGTGGCACCAGTGTCATCATTCCCATGGAGCAATTCTCAGCGCCTTGTCCAGGCTGCTTCCAAGGCCTAATGCTCCCCTTGGGAGAGGCCCCACAGCCTAATTAATAGATGCTGATTAATAGATCCCACAGCCCCTGACACAAGCCCATAAATCCTGCAGGAAGGTGCCTGTGTTTGGCCAACAGCGACCCTTGGAGCTGCTGACACGGAGCTCTGACCCCTAGGAGCACTTCCCTCTGGGATGCCACAGGGATGGAATGGACCATGGGACACATTCTGCTGCATCCCAAAAGTGGTCCAGAGCATCACCAGTGGGTGGGCGCTGAGCTGCTGAGGAGCAGCGGGATTTATCCATCAGCTCCTGGCTGTGGGAAGAGCCAGGAAGGCACCTCCAGCCCCCATGGTGAGGGCGATCCCGGTGTCCAAGGCGGGAGAGATGGAGGGACCCAAGGGTGATGCTGGGATGTCCCACTCCAGGCTGAAATTCCCCATCTGCAGCGATTCCCTCGTCCCTTCCCAGCGATCCTGGCAGGGCTGCTGGGCTCTCCCAAACATCTGGGACATCTCACCAGAAAGGCCACAAGAGTTTAAAACCAATAATAGAACACTTTTAATTCAAACCCCAACCCTGCCCAATCCCAAGGGATCCTCATCCACAACATGAAGCACTTTTGGGGTGAGAAGAGGATGTTTAGGGTCAGAGCTGGGACAGGGAGACCAGTGGGGATGTTGGGACTCTGGATATGTCTCCCAGCCCCTGCCGGTGCTGCCACTGGGGTGGGCACACACGGCTGGGGCCAGCCCCAATCCTGCCCCTCCCGTGTGGAGGAGGCACTTGGGAACTTCTCTGGGAATCCTGGAATCATGAGGGACCTTAAAAATATCTCATTCCACCCCCTGCCATGGGCAGGGACACCTTCCACTGTCCCAGGCTGCTCCAACCTGGCCTTGGGCACTTCCAGGGATCCAGGGGCAGCCACAGCTTCTCCGGGCACCCTTGGGAAAGGCGGTTCAGAGACAGCCAAGGCCGTGCTGTGAGAGAACCCATAGACACAGCGGGGGCCTGGTCCTGTCCCCAGGAAGGGATGAGGGGAAAGCTCCTCTCCCTCTGCCCTCCACACCCTTTCCCAGCCCCTTCTCCAACCAACATCACCTAAAGGTGTAAAATCCCTCAGTAAAGAGGCAAACACAGGGAAATCGAATCCTGCTTTAGCCTCGCTTTGCTGCAAACCGGGAGCTGAGGTGTCTTGTTCTCTCCCCCTTCCCTTCCCTTCCCAGCTTTCCACACGGGCACCGCTTTCTGGAGACAGCTCGTCAGCAAAAATGAACTCATGACCACAAATTCCCAGCGGTGGCACGGATTTCAGGGATTCACTCCCAGGGGTCGGAGCAGCTTTTAATTGGGGTGCTCGGAGTCGTGTCCCTGAGGGCAGGCTGGGAATCACGGCTGGTGCTGGAGGTACTTGGCCAGCACTGTTGGGATCTCCAGCTCTCCGAGGGCGGCCGGGCGGCAGGGCTGCTTCAGGAGACGCCTCATGGCCAGCCGGGATTGGGACAGCAGGGATTTGGGGTGAGCTGTGGAAGGAAAATCACACGGTCACCTTCAAGACACACAACCCTGCTGCCCTCCAACCTGGCGTTATCCAAAGGAAAGGACATGGATTGACCACACCAGACAGGCTTGGGACTAAATGATCTTCAAGGTCCCTTCCAACCCAAACCATTCCACGATCCTGTGAAAACTCAACCTCAGGGCTGGGGCTGGGGCTGTGGACTTGGGCACAAGCCCCCACGGGAGCTGGGCATGGGGAGGAAATCTTCCATCCCCACATGGAAATAAGTGCAGGATTTTAGGCTTGGGCAGTACAGGAGAGCCCAGACTGAACAGCAGAAAGGAGGGGAAGGGTGAAAAGCAGCCTGTAACCCAATGAGTGAGTGGAAAACCCAGGCTATGGGAACTATGGAATCACAGAATGGTTTGGGTTGGAAAGGACCTAAAGATCATCTTATTCCATGAGCAAGGACACCTTCCACTATCCCAGGTCGCTCCAAGCCCCATCCAACCTGGCCTGGGACGCTTCCAGGGATCCAGGAGCAGGGCTTGGGGTGGCCACAGACCCACAGGGCCGAGTGATGCTGCAAGGGGAACTGAGGCCGGAGGAAAACCTGGGTAAGGCTCTTGGGAAGCAGAGGGAGAGGGAACCAGAGCCCAGCTGTGCCCATTCCATCCCGGGGCACGCAGCCACGTCACCTCTGGCCTGCAGCAGCAGCTCCAGCCCCTCGCTGCGCGGGGCCGCCCCGTCCCGGGGCAGGCTGGGCAGGTACACGTTGGCCCCGAAGTCGATGAGCAGCCTGACGAAGTCGCTGCGGCAGCCGTGCCTCAGGCACGTCTCCAGCAGGGTCTTGGGCTCGCGGATCTGGGCCAGGACGCCCTGCTCGGTGCAGTTGTAGTCGGGGTCGGCGCCGTGCAGCAGCAGCAGGCGGAAGCACTCCAGGTGCCCGTAGGCGGCCGCCAGGTACAGGGGCCCCGAGCAGGCCACCGAGTTGGCCGCCCACTCGGGCAGGCGGGCCTGGACGTTGGCCTCGGCGCCGTGCTCCAGCAGCTGCCGCAGGATGTCCGCGTGGCCGTCCCTGGCGGCCAGCAGCAGCGGCGAGCAGTTGTTGTAGACGCTGCCCACGGGGCTGGCGCCGGCCTCCAGCAGCACCCGCACGCACTCGCGGTGGCCGTTGCTGACCGCCACGAAGAGCGGGGTCTGAGCCTTCACGTCCAGGCTGTCCACCTCGGCCCCGTGGGCCAGCAGCACCCGCAGGCTCCGCACGCAGCCCCGGGTGGCCGCCAGGCGCAGGGGGGTGCTGGGGACGCCCCAGCCGCTCCGGCGGTTGATGAGCCTCTTGTACCTGTCCTGGGACAGGAGCCTGTCCAGGGTTTCGTGATCGTCCTCGCACACGGCCCGGCTCAGCTCCTCGCTCTCCCCGCTGTCCTCCTCGTCATCCCTGGGCTGCAGCAGGGAGAACATTTTGTTGATGTCCATGAGGCTCATTTTGTCGGGTCTGTGCTCCATGTGCCGCTTTCATGGTAAAGGATGAGGCCAAAGATCTACAGGACAGCAGAACCAGCACCACCCCCGGGTTAGAAGCAGCCCCTGACACCAACAGCTGCATTTCAGTGTAAGGTTATACTCAGCATAAGGAAGATTCTCCAAAAAATGGACAAAGGACATTGGATGAGGATGCTGCTGATGTGCTGATGGCCCCGGCACCACGGTGAGGAAATCCACGTGGGCAAAGGGCTAAGGGGACAATGGAGCTCAGTGTTGTAGTGGGTACGTTGGTCATGATCTCCTAAAATCATGGTTTGGGTTGGGAGGACCTTAAAGCCCATCCAGTGCCACCCATGGGCAGGGACACCTCCCACTGTCCCAGGCTGCTCCCAGCCCCATCCAGCCTGGCTTTGGGCACTTCCAGGGATCCAGGGGCAGCCACAGCTGCTCTGGGCACCCTGTGCCAGGGCCTCCCCACCCTCCCAGGGAGGAATTCCTTCCCAATATCCCATCCATCCCTGCCCTCTGGCACTGGGAAGCCGTTCCCTGTGTCCTGTCCCTCCATCCCTTGTCCCCAGTCCCTCTCCAGCTCTCCTGGAGCCCCTTTAGGGCCTGCAAGGGGCTCTGAGCTCTCCCTGGAGCCTTCTCCTCTCCAGGTGAGCACCCCCAGCTCTCCCAGCCTGGCTCCAGAGGGGCTCCAGCCCTGAGAGCAGCTCCAGCAGCTCCACATCCTTGTGAGGGACGGATCTAGTGAGGGATTTGGGGGGGAGGAAGGCTGGGAACGCCGAGCTGATCGCACCGGCTGGGACTGAACCCTGCCAGCTTTGCTGGGCTCCGGGCACAGGATGCGGCCTCGGGGGCCGAGGGGCAGCGGGGACAGGGATGGGATGTCCCGGCTGGCACCTGAGCAGCTGGAAACGCTCGGGATGGGCACAGGAATTCCTCGGCAGCCCTGAGGCATCTCGGGTTTCCTTGGGAGAAGCGGCGGAGGCAGGGCTGGGTCTGACCTGCCCGGGGAGGAGCCAAGGCGCGGCACGGGAGCAATTAATTAGCAAAGGAAAGAGTTAATTAGCCGAGGAGCTGCACGGAGCGATTGGCCTCGTTGAGCACCGGAGCCCGTCGGTGCCGGGGCAGTCACGGGGATCTGTCCCGCATCATCCCCGGGGCCACGGCCACCGGCTCCGGGGAGCCGGGACAGCTCCGAGGGGAGCAAAGCTCTGCGGGGCTGTGAGCTAATTCACCCGTTAGCCCAATTTACAGAGAAATGGGCCAAATTCTAACGCTGCTGCTCTTCATTAGACACTGCTCATGAGCTTTGGGATCACCCCACCCGCATGGATAATGGGGTGGGGAGGGGTTATTGCGGATTTGAGTCCAAAAGAGAATTATGTTCCCAGTTATATCCCAAGGAAATGGTGTGGAAAAGTGCAAGAGCAGCTGTAACATTTCCTGAACACACAAATGGCATCTCCAAAGGGAGGTTCCTTGGACAGCCTGAGCTTTCGTGTGGGGACCTGAGGGAGGTTCCTCAGCCAGAAGAGCCCAAAGCAAAATTCATGGGCTCACAAAACGGTTTTTGGCTTGGAAGAGAACTTAAAGCTCATCTCATCCCACGCCTGCCGTGGGCAGGGACACCTTCCATTGTCCCAGGCTGCTCCAAGCCCCATCCAACCTGGCCTTGGACACTTCCAGAGCCCAAAAAGAGGCTGTGACAGAGCACACAGAGCACACGTTTGTCCCTCGGGGTCCCAGTCCCCTTCCCTCGCCCGCCCAGGTCCCGGTGTTGCCGCCTTACCTGGGGCGTGGGGGATGCTCAGAGCACCTGAGGTCTGGGGGGTCCCATGGGGAGTCCTCCCGTGATTTAACCCAAAAACGAGGAGTGAAGGAGAGGATCTGGCAGGGCTGGGATGGACAGGGCTGTGTGGGGCCGGAGCTGTGGAGCTCACAGCTGAAATGCCACGGCGGGACCGGGCTGGGGCTAATTTTAGCCCCTCTGGGGTTTTATCTTACCACTTCCATTCTTGGAAAGCTCCCCCTGGGTAAATATAGAGAGGGCAGAGGGGTGGGGGGAGGCTGGGACAGGTGCTGGAGGCTGCTCGACCCCTTTGAGCACACACAAAGCTTTTTTTCCGCTGTTTCCTCGCAGAAATCGCAGGGAACGGGGCGGTTTGGGGTCCCTGCCAGGGCAGCACCAGCCTCAACCTCACCTTGGCTGCTGCCAGGCACTCAAATTCCCTCTCAACCCCTCTCCTGCCCTCCTTCCCCTTTTCAGAGTGACACAAATGGCCATTTGCAACCTCCAAAATGATTTATTGAACACCAGAAGGACAAAAGGTGCTGAAGATGGTCCAGATTTCCCACCTGAGCCGCTCTCGGCTGCACCTGCCAGAAGGAACCACAGCCAGGGCTTCCCAAAGGTAAACAGGACCCAGGCAGGCAGGAAACCTCCCAGGGCAAGCAAAAGGAGTGAGGAGCAGCACTGGGGCCTTATCAAAAGCTGTCAGCTGGGAAGTGCAATCCTATTTTATCCAGCTCCCCTTAAACCTTCCCAAACTCCTCGGTGGCAGAGCAGGAATGGGCTGGCGGTTTGAGGCAGCCTTATCATGCTATGAGATAACAACAGAGACCCAAATTATCCAGCAGGAAAATCCCTGCTGCTGTGAGAGGTGAAATCAGGGTGCTCTGTGGATGCGTGCTGTCCCTGTGTCACCAGCACAGTCCTGGGTTGGAGCCTCCCCACGGAAAGCCTGGAATGCAGGAAAATGGTCAATATTGATTTGGTTTCGACTTTTGGCTTTCCCTCTCCAAATTCAGTCAAAAAGAGGTTATTGCTCCCCAAAGGCAGCAGCAGGAATGGAATGGTGGATGTGGATGGACCCTGGAGCAGGAGCAGGGACTTTGGGGTTATTTTCACTGAGAGTCAGGAAGCTGTGACCACAACGGGGATGCTGCAGCCACAAAAACCAAGCCTGGCTGGGAAACCCTTCCCCAAAACAGAGAAATCAAAGCAGCCATTTAAAAGACAGAGTGTTACAAAGGGAAAAAAGGGAATGCAGACAACAGAAGTGTTAGAAAATGTGACACGCAGGAAACTTGGAGATGAAAGGGAAATCCTTGGATGGCAAATTAACGATAAACTGCTTATTCTTTTGTTGCTGCTGCTGCTGCTTAGTTGTTAACCAAGGAAGATCTGAGGAACAAGAGCAGCTCTGTGGTGAGGAGCAGATTAAACCCAGTCCTAACGAGGCAAACCCGAGAACTCCCCCAGCTGGAATCCCACACGCTCCCGGAGCTCCCGCTGCAGGAACCTGTTCCATGCATCCCACGGGGATATTTCCAGCAGCAGAGCCAGATCAACCCCACCAGGAGCCCAGGCAGAGCTGACAGACCAGCCTGACCCACTTGGGATAAACTTCCCAATGCTTCAAACTCCAGGGAAGGACGAGGAGTCGGGAAAAGCTTCCACCTCCTGCCTGAGCTCAGGGCCCGAGCCAGGGGCTGACCCGGACTCTGCTCCGGGGAAAGCAGCTCCTGATCAGCTCCCTGTTAATTGGGGAAGAATTAGAGGGCGGAAGGGTATTTAATGCCAGTCAATGAGGTTTTTTGGGAAGGTAAATCCTGTCCAGAGTTGCTTCCATTAAGGAGATTATCGTTATTAACGCAGCTGAAGGGAGCTAATGAGCTTGTGGATTTAGCAGTGCTAAGCACTTAAAAGTTTAGAGCCAAACAGTCCCAAATAAATGATTTTGCAGGGATTAGGGATTTACTAACAGTGCTCAAGGTCGGGAAAGCAGAGTCGGGGAGCGGGGCTGTTGTGCCTCCTGCCTTTGGGCCGGGAGTCGCTGCCCCAGCACAGCTCTGGGCTCTGGAATTGCCCTCTGTGCCATCACATCTGCTCCCAGCATTCCAAAACTCAGCCCTGGCGCTTCTCCCTGCTCACCACGCAGCGGGGAAGCGGCTCCAGCAGCACCGCGACCCAGGCGTTATCCAGGAATTATCCAGGAGAGGGCACGGAGGGCAGCTCAGCATCCCTTGGCTGCAGCGCTCCTCCCTCCCAGAGCCCTGCTGGTGGGAATTCCCGATTTGGTCCGTGCATCAACACTCAAAATACGGAGTTAGAAAGGAAGGAGGAATCCAGCAATGGTTCTTCTCCTCCATGAGCCATTCCTTGAGGAATTCTGGCAGTTTTGGAGCCCCAGGAGTTCAGCTCTCTGCTTCCACTGCCTTCAGGGAGCCCCTTCCCTTTTGGAAAACGGGATAAAAGGATGGTGTGGGTTGGGAGGAACCTTAAAATCTGTCCTCTCCCACCCCCTGCCATGGCAGGGACACCTCCCACTGTCCCAGGCTGCTCCAAGCCCCGTCCAGCCTGGCCTTGGACACTTCCAGGGATCCAGGAGCAGCATCCCACAACTCTGCAGGCCCATCCATGGGGGTTTTGGTTATTTAGAGATTTTTATCAATTCCATTCACACTGGATCTCTTCCCTCTCTCCCACAGCTCCAAGATCTGTTGTTGAGAGGGAGGTTTTGGATCCCCCCATCCCCTCCAAAGAGAAGGAAAGCACAAATTCCAGGAGAACACTGGAATCCATGAGCTGTTTGCAGGCAGGAGAAACTCCAAATTTCCCCCAAATTAAATTGCAGTTTTATCAATCCTAGCCAGCGTTAATGCTAATAATCCAATTAAATGTAAGGCGAGCCTAATTGAGTAAATGAAGGATTTCACTGGCAGCACTAAGAACATTTAAAATTAGCAAGAAGCCTGTGAAACACCCAGGGGCTGAGGACACCCCAGGGCCAGGCCCATTTTATTGCCTTAAAGCACAGAAAATACCCAGTTTTAAGGTGGAAAATGGGTCTGGAGTCTGTTCCCAGCGTTCACAGGGAAGTTTTGTACCCGGAATCTCCCTCCTGAGCATCTTCCCATCTCAGCTGAGTTTGTCTGCACTTAAAAAATTTAACACCTCTCTGTCCATGATGCAAAAGAATGGGATAAAAGAGGATTTTTCCATCAGCAGTTGGGCTGTGGGTTCTTCACTCTGAAGCCATCAGAAAAAATCTCTTCACTGGGCCCACGAAGGTTGGACTCAGCTCCTTCCAGAAGCTCTGGCTGCTCCTCGGAAAGCTTTGGAAGTCAGCCTGGAGACAGCTATGGCCAGGTGAATGAGGGACAGACAGCTCTCCAGGAGCAAGGGAACACTGAGGAGATACTTGGGTTTAATATAGAAAGGAAAATCTAAATAAAAACCCTTCCAGAGTAGCACAGGTTGCAGAAGACACCAAGATTTAATACAGTTCCATTGGTTAGATTCCTTTTTCCCCCATAGCTATATTCCCTTTTTCCATTGGTCATTCCCTTTTTTCCATTGGTTAGATTCCCTTTTTTCCATTAGTTAATTCCTTTTTGGGTTGTTTTTAAGACCCTGCACCCCCCAAACCAGGGGGATCACCCCGTTCCTGTGCTGTGGAGGGGAAGTGGCTCCACAATCACTTTATTAATTAAGATCCTTTCACTGACTTCCCCTTCCCAAGTTTTTCTGAGTTAATTCCCAATAACCAGAGCAGCCAGTTCCTTTAAAAAGGCAAGGTGTTTATTTGTGTAGGGAATAAAAATACCTGCAATCCAAGTGAGACTCCGTGGGACAAACACAGAGAACAGACACAATTCTCCTCCACACAAGACGGGGTTCAAGCAGTGCAGGGACTGAAGTGCCCCCAGAGCCGTTGGGGCACATTCCAAAGGGGGCTTCATCCCCCCCAGACATCCCTCACCAGTGACACAGACAAAAACAGCAACAGGGACACTCCCAGCCAGCACCACACACGGCTTTAGGGACATTCCTACAAGGATCAGGGTGGGGATGACAAGGAAAATCCAGCTGCAGGACGGGATCCAGTGCTGAGTTACTCTGGTAGTTTCTGCTACATGAACTGGATGGAAATACAGAGAAATGAAAGAAAAACAACCCCTTGGCCCTGCCCTGCTCCTGCAGCTCCCAGCAGGACACATTAATTAATGTCATTAGCAAACCTGCCCTAACTAATGGCCCACCTGCCTGCCTGGCCCCAAACACAGCCTTGAACATCCCCTGCTTCCTCAGCTAATTAACCAAGTGCTGGCTGATAATTAAAACATAAATAGGACATTCAGAGCAGGCTCTTCCCCCAGGGAATGCCTGGAGGTACGTGAGGGATGGATAGAAACCAGGAATAGCTGGGAAAGGTCCCTATAAAAACAACCCCAGCCCTGAGCACGGAGCAGAGGGGATGGGGAGCAGAGGAAAACACATTTGGAATTCTCCTGGTCACCCCTGTCCAGCCAGGAAATTCCTTTGGGGTCTGCCAGGAGCTGAAGGGCAGCAGTGCCTGCAACGGGAGCTCTTCCCTTTCCAAGGCTTTTCCCGGGGTGCCTTCCCAGGGCTCAGTGCTTCCAGAGGCGATGGAAACAGCAGCCACAGAGCTGCTCCACACCAACATTCCCACCTGGAGCCCCATGGCTGCACCTGGAGAGCCTCTGGAGCTCTGGGCACCTGCAGCCCCTGACAAATCCCACTCTGCAGGACTGGGGAAGTTTCCTGAAGCTTCCCAGCCCACCCCCTCCTCCATCCCAGTCAGGGTGGCTCGGGATCAGAGCAGGCGGATTTTTATTCCAAGGAATTAATTTGGAAAGGCAATCACTAAGCACAGGAACAGACCAGGAATAAATCAGACCTAAAAGATTTCCCAAACTGCTTTTCCTCACCCTTAAAGAGGCCATGGAGAAGTAAGGACAACCCAATTATTCCCATTTTTTCCCTGCAGAGCAAACAGCACCAATTGGATTTTCTCTCCCACAGGCGGCAACCGCAAAAGAAAACCCAATTTAATAACCCACTGAATGAAATTCACATTAAAAACATTTCAAATGAAGCTCCACGAGTCCCTCTTGAGCTTCTGACAGCCACTGGCCCACTACAAGGTTACACCTGGTTGTAGCACAGGAGACACTGGGAACAGGGAGGAAGCCACGGAATGTCCTGGAGAAGCCACGGAATGTCCCGGAGAAGCAGGAGTTTCACACAAGCAGAGCCCATCAGATCCCTCTGCCCTCCCAGTTCTCCCAGTCACAGGAATCCGAATGGAATGAAGTTGCACAGCTCCAGATAAAAGCAGGATTTCTGACCTCACAAAGCAGGGATGCTCCCCTAGGAACAGAGAAGTTGCAGTAACTTTGCCCAGCAGCAGCAGATTCCCATGTAACAGCTTCTGCAGTCCTTTCACACTTCCAGGGAGCTGCCAGCAGGAACTCCAGGAGCAGGGAACACGGCTTTTCTGGGAAGCAGATCCCACCCGAGCTCAGGACACGCTGCAGTGCTCTGAGCAGCTCCTCATTTTTGCTCTTCGAACAGCCCAGAGTCACCAGCAAAACCAAAAAGCTTCTTGTTCCTTGGTTTTCGATCCATGAGCTCATGGAAAGAGAGGAAACCCTGGAATCTCTTCCAGCTCCTTAATTACAGCACCAGCATGAAAGATCCTTAGCACGCTGCAGCCTTTGCCTGAGCCTGTACACATGGAATCCAAGAGCTTTAAAGGACATTCATTCTTGGCTCTGGCTCTGTTTTGCCACTGGAGTTACAAGCAGCAAGGTTACTCCAGGCTTACACCACCTGCAGCACCTGAGTAAGCTGCTGGTGGTTGTACACACCTGTAGTAACCCTGGAGTTTTGTGGAGATATCACTTTTGGGAACAAGGGAAGATTGTTAAACTCCTCCACTGGCAATTCCAAAGGCAAAGCAACACAAACTTGTACAGGAGCCTGCTGCAAGCTGGATTTGTACAATAATTAACCACAGCATCCTTATATCCTTCAGTAGCCAGTCAAAACCCTCTCCAGTTCTGGATCTCTAATGAAAATTAGGGAATATATTAAAAATATTAAAAGAACTGATGATCCATAGAAGAATTGGTCCTAAAAAGTGCCTGTCCTGGCCTCGTGTCCCATTTTCTCAGAATTTGGGGATGGATGTTGCCCAGTACCCCCTGGAAAGGAAAGACAGGGCTGATCCATCACTCACACCTGGGTCAGAATTCCAAGTGATCAGGAAATTAATTTTTAATCAATCAATCAATCAATCACCTCTTGTGGCTCCCACTCCTCCCTTGACAACAACTCTATTTTAGAGTGACAAACTCCCAGTTTTAAAAAGCTTCCTCTTTGCCATTCCAGGCAGTGGAGGAACTCTGTGCTCTCTTTTTCCTTGGGCCTTTGATGTACTCAATAAAACAGGTATTTTCTCACCCAAAAGGAGCCACTCAGGGAGGTTTTGGCTGGTTTTTGGACACTGGACTAACCCAGTGATTTCACCAGGGGATAAAAGCACATGAGCCCAGCTACTGAACTTTCTGGTGTTATTTTGGAATGTTTCTACTTTCACTGGAGAATGGGAAAGCTCCAATATTTTCAGTTGGCTTCCAAATTTTTTTATGAAAGAGAAAAACTGACTGGAAAACTTAATGGCAGCACCTAATTGAAACAACAGATTGAAAAGAGAGCAGAGCAGCACCCTGAGCTGAGCTGCACAGGGGGATTCTGTGCAATTTAGCACAGAACAAGGACTGTGGCACAGCTTTCCTTGGGGGGGTGAATCCTCCAAGCCCCCAAGGCCCCACCACGATCTCAGAAAGGTCCTCAGGCCCTGACCTTGATAAGCAGCACCCTGAGCTTATCAGGAACACTGGCTGCTCCCAGGGCTGGATAACAAAGCCTGGCTTTAACCAACAGCCCTGCAATCTGATTTTTCTCGCCTGAATAACCCAAGTGGAACATTTTTGTTATTGACCTTTCAAAGGAAGATATTGACCCAAATTGCAGCCAGGCTGGAAAGTGACTCTTGACTAAAACCAACTCTCTTATGACTCTATAAACAGGGAACTCAAGGGGAATTTTTCCCAGGGATACACCTGGACATGGTCCTTGGGGCTGTGCCAGAGCCAAAGCACTGGGAATGCTCTCTCCTGGATTCTGGAGTACTTTGGATTTGTAAACTCAGCCTCTAAGGGAGCTCCTGTTGTGCTTACAGGAAATGCTCCATAAAAGCCTTGTTCAATTCCTTACCTGCTGATTCTCTGCTGTTAAGTGCTGCCACTGACTCTCTGATTCTAGGAACCCTTTAGGCCTGACCTGTTGGTAATTCCAGGGCTCAGTCTGGCAGGTTGGTCCACTCTGAGCCTCATGACTCAACAGGAGGATCTCCCTCATTCCTTTTCCTCCCCAGCCTCCACACTGGTTGATTTTAGATTTAGATTCCTTGACTTTCTAGTTTAGCTTTTCTCTGTGTGCTTTAGCCATTTAATAAGTAACAGTGAACCTTGCCAATGAATTTGGTCACACTTTTTGATATCAAACCTGCTTTTGCTGATGCCTCTCCCAAGGATTCTTTGGGTGACCTTCAAACACTCATTTGTGACACCCAGTTCCTGGGGATTGAAGTCCTTGTTTCTTCTGTTTCTTCCCAAGTTCATTGCCATGAGAGATAACTGTTCATGAGACAGACAAAACATCCCTAAAGTTCCAGGAATTTGGACATTCCCTCAAATCACTCAGCAAGTGATTTCATCGTTTTGGGCCCCATTTCAATAACAGAACACAGCCCATCTGTAATTGCTGTCTCATCAATGATTCCAGCTTGGAACAGAGTTCCTCACTTGCTTCAGTTTAACCAAAATCATAAAATAAGAGAGAAAAATTCCACACAAATGTTCTCCTGTCTTTCCTCATTTCCAATCCTGCCTCTTACCACAAATCCATGTGTTCCAGGCTGCCTCTGTGGCTTGCTGCACTCCTGGCAATAAAGGAGGTCCATAAAAGCTGATTCTTCAAGAGGTCAGCTTGGAAAGGAGCTACTGAACTCAGGGGATCAGCAAAAACCCTGGGGAAGCTGCAGCAGGAGAAAACCTCCTCAGAAACACTGACTACAGGCAGGAGCCACCACCACACTCCAAACTCCAACACAAAAACAGCAATGGCCTGGCTGGACACTGACACAGTCTCAGAAAAGGCACAGGGGGTTTGCTTTTGTGTAACAAATATGCATAGGAAACAAAACATGAATCAGTTCTGCTACAAGGCAAGGGTCCATGCAGAGATTCATTCACAGCTAAGAAAGGTTGGGTTTTTGTTTTTTTTTTATCATTTGAAGACAGACTGAAATTTTTTCTCATTTTAAGATGACCTTGGACCACCACTGAGAACAGAGGGATTTGCATCCTTCCTCCTGCAGTTACAAACACTGCCCAGCTCCTCACGGAGCTGGCCAGGATTTCTTCCAGCCTCCAACACCAGTGCTGGCAGGCAGCCCAGACCCTCAGAAATACACGTGTTCCCACTGAAAGCCAAGTGCTCAGGAATGCCAGGCAGCCTCCTGGCAGCTCTGCATCACCTGAGCTGCAGGAGCTGTGCCCCACAGCAGCTGCTCCCCCAGCCCTGCACATCCCTACTCACACTCAGCTGCAAATGGGGGCTGCAGCAGCTCCCCCAGAGCTTCACCCAGCAGCTCCCAGAGCTCATCCCTGGTGCTGAGCCTGCCCGTCCCCCACGGAGGCTCCAAGATCCCGGGGCTGCCCTGGGCTCTCCTTGTGCTTCTGGTGGCCCAGGGAGGGGCCATTGCTCAGCACAGGGGCTGCTCCCTCTCCACAGCCCTGAGGAGGAGTTGGGCCTTTGGCAGCAGCAGGTCCTGCCTTGGGTGAGGAGCAGCCTTCGCTGGGCAAGGGGCCGTCGAGGAAAGGGAGTTTCTGCACAAATAAAAAGGCATAAAGCAAATAATTAATACCCAGATGGACAAAAACCAGGTGTCAACACAACAGCCCTGTGGCAGGGCCTCTTTTCCAGATCTCCAATCCAGCACTGAAGTACCTGGACACAGATCCTGCCATGCCTGACACAAACATCAGGAATACCTGGACACAGATTCTCCCATGTCCAGTATAAACATCAGGAATGCCTGGACACAGATTCTCCCATGTCCAGTATAAACATCAGGAATGCCTGGACACAGATTCTCCCATGTCCAGTATAAACACCAGGAATGCCTGGACACAGATCCCCACACACCTGATCCAAACATCAGTGTCTAACTAATAAAGCTGAAGTTTTCAGCATTCCCATTACCCCAGCAAAGGGCACTGATATTCTTCTCACTGGTGTATTTTAGATATTGCGTTTTCATTTGTTTGAGGCTGGTTTGGGGTGTTTAGCACACAGAGCTTTGTCACTGAATCCCTCCTTTTTACCCAGCTGCTTGCAACAACTCCTCAGTGTCCCAGTTTAATCCCAGTTCCACTTTCCAAACCCACCAGGGGGATTTGAAACCCTTTGTGCCTCACGTTTTCCAGCTCGGATGCGTTGTCCTCCAGTGTCACCTTCTGGCTCATGCAGCTCAGCAGCTGATCCAGCACACACTGCTTGGGGTGCATGCCCTTGTCAAAGCGGTTGTACATCCCACACCAGAACCTCAGGAACAGGGAAAACCAGCCATCAGTTGGGCATTATTGCCAACAAACAGAGGCTGGCTAATATTTGTAATAAATTGATTTTAATTTTATTAATTAAATTAATATTAAACATATTAAATTAATGTATAATATATTAATATTAGATATTTTATATAGAATATATTAATATAGAATCTATTAATATATAATATATTAATAGTAAATATATTAATAGTAAATATATAATAAATATATTAAATTAATATATGAATTAAATTATGTTATTAAATAATTGATTTTAAAACCTGCCACAACCCTGGACTATAAAATTCAGTAGCAACGGGCAACTTTTCTTAAAGTTAAAAAAGCTGGCAGTAAATATTAGAAAAGGATGAAAATACATTTTTTTAATAGCAGATTTACTGGAAGCTTGGGCAGTTTATCTTCCAGTCCTTGGTTTGCCCAACCTCCCAACTTTTATTTGCACACAAAGCACTTAAAATCACATTTTCATCCCCCTCTCTCTCAGCAGGGCCCAGGAGTGAGGCACAAACAAAGCAAAACTCCCCAGATCTGTTGTGACACCCTGGGCAATGAAACAGAGCTGGCAACCTGAGCCTGCTCTGGGAAAAACCCTGAACTGGGCACCGAAATTCCTGCTGGAAAAACTTCCTTAATATACATTAAAAAGGAGGGAAAGAGGAACTTTTTGAAACATTTAATGTGACAGAGCAAGCGGTCAGGGGGTGTGTGTGGCTCTCTCTGAAGTTCTGCTTTTCCTTGCCTTTCCCCACCCTCTTTCTCAACACCAAATTAAAAATGTTATTTTAAATTACAGCACCTGAATTGATTTAACCTTTGCACTGCTCCTCGTAGTTTATGCCCAAGGAATGGAGGGGAAAGGTAAAATAAACCAACCTAATCAGTGCAAATTTATTTGATTTAACCTGAGTTATCAATCTACATCACCATGAAAGAAACGTCCCCCTCCTTCCCCTTCTGAACTGAGCAACTTACTGGAAACTGAAAGGTAGAGTGTTTGGTTGAAGCTCTTTGTAAGCTGTGAACCCTCTGTACAAAGGATTTCTCAACTCCTGCTTCCTCTGTAAGAGGAAAGGCCACAGAGAATGGGTCTTCTCAAAGATTCTGCCAAGTACAAAGAACATCTGATCAATAAAAAAGCAGCAAGTGGATTAATAACTGCAGGTGTTGGGAGCAGAATGAGATTAAGGGAGCTGAGAATTATTTTTATGCTTGATTTATGCAATTTTATGATTGATTTCATGAGGATACATCAGTGAGGAATTAAAATGGACACTCTCCTGTCCAGAAGGGATATCTGCAAGTTAGTATTGTGATCCAAACTAAAGCATCTTTTTTGGGATTTAATTAATTTCTTTTGGGATGTAATTCACATTCTTTTGGGATGTAATCCACGTTCTTTTGGGATATAATTCACATTCTTTTCTCACACTGGTTAAGGGTAACATTGTCTTGACAGATGGTTATGTTCTACAATCTCCATTTCCATAAAGCACACCCATCCTGCCCCTTTTCCAGACATTCCAAGGGATTTGTGGCCTGCTGGCTCCACAGGCTCCCAGCTCACCTGAGTTCCTCCCTCTCCTTGTGGCAGGTGCCCAGGAAGTTCCCAAACTGGCAGGAATAAACGTGGTCATGGATCTCGAGCAGGAAGCGCTCGTTGAACTCGAAGGAGCAGGGAAACTGCTGCATCAGCTGCCACACACACTCCACAAACTGGGTGAACACAGGGGACACCTCTTTGGGGTCCCCATCCAGGTGGCCACACCTAGAGAGGTGCAAAAACCAGGCTAAATCCTCTGTCACCCACCACAAAAGGGCCCCTCGGCAGAAGTTATTTTTCCAGGTCGAGTTTATGCTTTGAACTTGGGAAAAGTCCTGACAAAGGGGCTGAGATCTTCTTCCAGGAGGTGGCTGCAGAACTAACAGGTCCTGTTGGAGCATTCTGGATGGGACAGGCTGCCCAGAGCGGGGTCACCAGCCCTGGAAGTGCTCAAGAGATGTGGGGATGTGGCACTTGGGGACATGGGTTAGTGCTGCTGCTGGCTGGTGGTTGAGCTTTATGATCCTGGAAGTCTTTTCCAACCCTCATGATTCTGTGATTCCATGATTAGCACTCCTCAAATAATACAATTTTGCAGGTGGGAAAACACCCAGAATTCAAACAATGATTTTGTAAAGCAATAAAAAACCAGTGATGAAATAACAGCCTTAGCACATNCCAGCCATCAGTTGGGCATTATTGCCAACAAACAGAGGCTGGCTAATATTTGTAATAAATTGATTTTAATTTTATTAATTAAATTAATATTAAACATATTAAATTAATGTATAATATATTAATATTAGATATTTTATATAGAATATATTAATATAGAATCTATTAATATATAATATATTAATAGTAAATATATTAATAGTAAATATATAATAAATATATTAAATTAATATATGAATTAAATTATGTTATTAAATAATTGATTTTAAAACCTGCCACAACCCTGGACTATAAAATTCAGTAGCAACGGGCAACTTTTCTTAAAGTTAAAAAAGCTGGCAGTAAATATTAGAAAAGGATGAAAATACATTTTTTTAATAGCAGATTTACTGGAAGCTTGGGCAGTTTATCTTCCAGTCCTTGGTTTGCCCAACCTCCCAACTTTTATTTGCACACAAAGCACTTAAAATCACATTTTCATCCCCCTCTCTCTCAGCAGGGCCCAGGAGTGAGGCACAAACAAAGCAAAACTCCCCAGATCTGTTGTGACACCCTGGGCAATGAAACAGAGCTGGCAACCTGAGCCTGCTCTGGGAAAAACCCTGAACTGGGCACCGAAATTCCTGCTGGAAAAACTTCCTTAATATACATTAAAAAGGAGGGAAAGAGGAACTTTTTGAAACATTTAATGTGACAGAGCAAGCGGTCAGGGGGTGTGTGTGGCTCTCTCTGAAGTTCTGCTTTTCCTTGCCTTTCCCCACCCTCTTTCTCAACACCAAATTAAAAATGTTATTTTAAATTACAGCACCTGAATTGATTTAACCTTTGCACTGCTCCTCGTAGTTTATGCCCAAGGAATGGAGGGGAAAGGTAAAATAAACCAACCTAATCAGTGCAAATTTATTTGATTTAACCTGAGTTATCAATCTACATCACCATGAAAGAAACGTCCCCCTCCTTCCCCTTCTGAACTGAGCAACTTACTGGAAACTGAAAGGTAGAGTGTTTGGTTGAAGCTCTTTGTAAGCTGTGAACCCTCTGTACAAAGGATTTCTCAACTCCTGCTTCCTCTGTAAGAGGAAAGGCCACAGAGAATGGGTCTTCTCAAAGATTCTGCCAAGTACAAAGAACATCTGATCAATAAAAAAGCAGCAAGTGGATTAATAACTGCAGGTGTTGGGAGCAGAATGAGATTAAGGGAGCTGAGAATTATTTTTATGCTTGATTTATGCAATTTTATGATTGATTTCATGAGGATACATCAGTGAGGAATTAAAATGGACACTCTCCTGTCCAGAAGGGATATCTGCAAGTTAGTATTGTGATCCAAACTAAAGCATCTTTTTTGGGATTTAATTAATTTCTTTTGGGATGTAATTCACATTCTTTTGGGATGTAATCCACGTTCTTTTGGGATATAATTCACATTCTTTTCTCACACTGGTTAAGGGTAACATTGTCTTGACAGATGGTTATGTTCTACAATCTCCATTTCCATAAAGCACACCCATCCTGCCCCTTTTCCAGACATTCCAAGGGATTTGTGGCCTGCTGGCTCCACAGGCTCCCAGCTCACCTGAGTTCCTCCCTCTCCTTGTGGCAGGTGCCCAGGAAGTTCCCAAACTGGCAGGAATAAACGTGGTCATGGATCTCGAGCAGGAAGCGCTCGTTGAACTCGAAGGAGCAGGGAAACTGCTGCATCAGCTGCCACACACACTCCACAAACTGGGTGAACACAGGGGACACCTCTTTGGGGTCCCCATCCAGGTGGCCACACCTAGAGAGGTGCAAAAACCAGGCTAAATCCTCTGTCACCCACCACAAAAGGGCCCCTCGGCAGAAGTTATTTTTCCAGGTCGAGTTTATGCTTTGAACTTGGGAAAAGTCCTGACAAAGGGGCTGAGATCTTCTTCCAGGAGGTGGCTGCAGAACTAACAGGTCCTGTTGGAGCATTCTGGATGGGACAGGCTGCCCAGAGCGGGGTCACCAGCCCTGGAAGTGCTCAAGAGATGTGGGGATGTGGCACTTGGGGACATGGGTTAGTGCTGCTGCTGGCTGGTGGTTGAGCTTTATGATCCTGGAAGTCTTTTCCAACCCTCATGATTCTGTGATTCCATGATTAGCACTCCTCAAATAATACAATTTTGCAGGTGGGAAAACACCCAGAATTCAAACAATGATTTTGTAAAGCAATAAAAAACCAGTGATGAAATAACAGCCTTAGCACATACTAACTTTATGGCAACAATGCCAATATTTTCCAAATGTTTTCTCCTTTCCAATTTTCCATGGGATCCCCTAAACCTGCAGACACTGTTTTGGTTTCCCTCCCCCCAGGGGAACATGCCCCTCTCACCTGTGTGAGAACTTGTGGCCCATTGCAATCCACTCCTTTTCTATCAGGACCTGCAGGTTCAAAACAGGGATTAAGAAAAGAGCATTACTTTGGCTAAAAAAGCAAAATGAAGCCTTTGATGTTAGAGCCTAAAAAGCTGACAACCTGCTGACCCCATTGCTATAAATATATCCCCATAAATCAATGGAAACAGGAATTGTGATTTATAGATTATCCAGTTACCAAGGCAATGGCACTGCTGGAATCAGAACTCATTTCTAAAGCCCCATTTTGAGGGAGTTTCCATGTTGTTAAAATCATAATATATAAATATATTGAGCTCAAAGAACTAACAGCTTCATATTACACTGTGCTATTTGATTTGGGGAAGAATACTGTGATATTCAGCAAAATAAATCAGCAACTGGAGTTCAACAAATGTTTAACAGACAAAAAGAAATAGATGAAGTACAGCTGTGTAATGAGGAGTTCAGGATGAAATCACAACAACTATGTGGTATTTTTTCTTTTAAATAGGTGCCTGTAGTTACAGAAAATTATAAGGAAGCAGTGTATTCCTTAGAGATGTCTCACATGACTGAAGCTGCATCCATTATCACTTTGCTGGATCATATCTAAAGATAATTCCTGCTATCATCATACAGATTAAGAGAAGGAAGGCAGAAACCCACAACAGTTCTTAGAAAACTTAATTTATATTGCTTCTTGAATTTTTCCATTCCTTGCACTGCTGAGGAATTTATTTAGGAATAACCCTGGCAGGGGGGTTGTGCCTACAAGCCACTGTCTCAGGACAGACAAGGATGTGTCACTGCTCCCAAGATAAAGTCAGAGACAAAGCCCAGGCAGATGTTTCATGTGCTGATGGAATTTTAGCTGTTAAGAGGCTGCAGTATAATCCAGAAACAAAAATAGAAACAATAAAACCAACATGGGATGCAAGGAAACAGTCCTGGCACTGGAAGAGGCAAAATCTGCATTGTTCTGATTTCAGGGATTCTTTCAAGGAACTCCCCTGAGACAGAGCAGCTCTTCAGGTATTTAACAAGAGATGACTGGAAAGAAACATCACAGACTGCCCTGAATTCATGCAGGGATGGCTGCAAATGAAGAAGAAGCCTGTGCTAGAAGCAAACAGGCAAATTAAAGTGAAATGGCTTTAAAAAGGGTGTGAAATGATGCAGATTTGACTGATGGACAGGGGACAGGATCGAGTTCTCCCGATTTCAAATCCCAGCAGATAAGAGACCTCCAGGACAAACTCCTCCACCACTTTTTGGTGGATTGCTGCCAGAGCTGCATCCTTTGCTGAAATCTCTCATTAGTGGCTCCCATGTAGACGTTGCAGGACACAAGGATTTGGGAAGTGTCAATCAACTGTTCACAGCAATTACAGCTCGTTACAGAATCAAAGCTGCTTTATATAGGTCACCACTGCTTGGCCCAGGAAATGCTCTGAGCCACTTCAGCAGGGCCTGTTTGCCCTGGAATTGCAGTCCTTACCATGAAGCCTTTGAAGGTCCTGTAGAAGGGGTCCAGGAGGAGGCCGGCCAGGGAGCAGACCTGGGCCGTGCGGTCCCAGCCGTCGGAGCAGTGCACCAGCACGCTGGCCCTCTCCTCCCTCACAGCCTGCCAGGGACACAGCACAGAGCTCAGGGAAACGCTGTCCTTCACCTGCCTCGCCCCCAAACCCCAGGGGAATGCTTGTCATCTCTCCTCTGGCCCATGGCAATACACCATTCCATCCAGAGAAGCCCCAGCTAGAACAAAGTGCTGCAGCAGGCTGGTAAAAAACAGCCCCAGTGATCTCTGGAAGGCCAAGGATTCCCAGGCTCTTCCTCTGAGGAAAAAATATGATGGATGAATAAAGAATAATAGTTGGACACCCAGGGATTAGAACTTCAGGATAAATTAGAAGAGTTGATCCCAACTTCCCCCCATCCCATCTCTTACGGCAGGAGAGAAACACAAAAGAGTTTCTTGCTTGTGACATGGGAAAGCTGTGAGAGAAAAACCAACATTTACTACTCACTGCCCTCACCACAAACTTCCTGCACACCCTTTACCACTCCTTAGTGACTTCCTCCCTTCTGCCTGACCTGCAAAGCCACCAGCTCTGCAGAAATGAGGACTGCACTGAATAATCAAAATTACATCACACAAAACCAGGAGAAAACCAACTGGTCCAAACCATCCCTCGATTAAAGCAGAGCAGTGGATGAACAACGAGCACAGGGTTAGGAGTTGTTTGCACTGCTATACAGAAAGGTTCATAAAGGCAATTCATTCACATTTTGTGATTTGATGTGTTTCAAATGAGTTCCAATAAAGCCCAGTTACAATACAGGACACAGGACCTGTATTGGCCCAGCAGCTCCATGAGCCACTGATGTTCTCCAACGTTTTCGGAGAGCTGAGGCCAACCTGAACAACACCTTCTCCCCAGAGCCACCTTCCCAGCCTTGCAGCAGCCCCTACCACACCAGCAGGCATTTCTGAATCGAGCTGCAGCTGGAGAGCAGCTTTACCTTGGCCAGAAAGACACCTGCATCCATCACAGCCTTGATGTGCCGTAACCAGCCCGAGTTCTCCAGCCCCGTCAGGAAATCGCTCATGGAGGGGGACTTCATCTCACACACTGCCAACAAACACAGAGCAATCAGCTGGCACCCCAGAGCAGCATCCCCTGCACCTCCTCATTATCTCTCTGAAAGTTTTAAGTGCTAGCAGCAATATCCTGCCTTAAGGACACACTAATGGTTGTATATCTAAAATTCATACTTAAAAAGTTGCTGGTTTGGTGAGAATTTGAGGCTCTGGAAACCTCCTCCTGCTCTTTGTTTAAAGGGTAACTCATTATTTATTCAGCTGTGTTTTTTCCAGCAGTGAGCTGTTACTTTGCTCTAAATCCCCATCACATCTACAACCACTCACTCACTCCACAAAGATTTGAAGTTATTTCTCTCTCTAATTCAGAGACAGAAATAACAAGTCTAACCTTGAAGGCAACTCAGCTGCTCTAATGAAACCCAGCACAGAAAATACTGAGAGTAATAAAGTTCAGAACACTCCATAAGCCCCAGTGAATGAGATTTTATCACTGCTGGAGAAGAACACGGGAGCAAAGACAAGTATTTATTCTGCCTCTTCTCCCACCACAAAATCACTCTGCCAGGAAGAGGCAACTGAGGACTCAGAGGTGTGATCAGGCCACTCTTTTGGGTGTGGACAGCCCCATTTTTGTCCAAGGTCACCATGGATCCCGCAGGGCCACCTGGGAGCATCCATTACCCAATTATTTTGGGGCAAGAGGAGCATTATGGTGGTTACTAAAATATTAAACTCCTGCTCTGGATGACAGCACTGGAATTGCATCGTAGAAAATGAAGCACAGGCACCAAGCAGAAGGATTTACAGCATCCCCTCTGCCCCATTCCACAAGGAATGGCAGCACAAGGATGGCAGCAGTGCTGGAAACCAGGGAGCAGAGCTCTGCCATCACCTTGACTGGAAATTCTCCAAAATTCTATCAGTGAAACTCTGGGCCTCATTCCCTTCTTAATCCCAATGACTCAGGTGATTCTTTTGCCCTGCTTTGCATTCTTCCCTATGATCACAGTGAGCTTAATTACTCTGCATTTTAATATATTTATGTATTAAAACACTCATTTAATACATTTTAAAGAAGTTTGGTTCAAAGAAATCAGAAATAAATGAAAAGTTAGAACAATGTATGCATGAGATTCAAGTCTTTGGAAGATGATGCCAAAACTGTATTTCAAATCAGAAATACTGTTAATACTCCAAACATGGCAAACCCCAAAAAGTATTTCTGAACCAGCTCTCTTGGTTTTCTTTCAGTAAGTCGAGAAGCAACCATGAGACTGTCTTAGCTGTAAAATGTAATATTTCTCTAACCTATTTCTATTAATTTGGCACATTCATTAAGGAATGCTTTCAGTATTAGTTGCTATTTTTGAACCACAATAAAAACAAGAACAAATGAAATGTCAAGCATTTTAACAGCATTGGTACTTTCAGCCACTTGGATGCAGCAAACAGAGCAAGATGCTGACTTTGCTTCCCTCACAGCACGTTTGTGCATGGAACATCTGGGTATTCAGCAGGAGCTTCTGGCCAGGAGGGGTAAGAAAGACAAGCCCCTCTCAGGGCTGTACCCACCTTCCAGCAGTTTCTGCAGGCTGCTCCTCATCACATGGATGTTCTCTATGCCAATGAATTTAAAACGAATGTTTTCATAATTATCTTCATTCTCATAGCCCTTCCCAGCAGCTCTGTTGGCCATGGCATTCAACTGGCAAATTCAAGGGACAGGAAAGAAAAGAGAAAAATCACAACACAGTTCAGAGAGGTTGCTTTACAAGTCCTTTTTTTTAAATCTCCCAGAAAATGTACTGGACAAAGCTGTTACTCAGCTGTACTTCCCCACCTCCCAGACAGTTCTTGCAGCTGTTTCATTAAAATTACTGCAGTTCATTAGTCAGAGGCTCATTAAGACCCTACTTAGGGTAGTATCAACCCCCAATTTCTGCTGTCATCAGAGACATCGAGCCTGCCCTAACTGTGAAGCTACCTAAGGAAATTCAGAGAGAGGCACAAGGAAGCAGAACTAGGAAAGCCATTTTTACCAGGGACATACATACATGGTGGTACAGAAATAGCAAGAGAATTCCCAAGCTTTTCACAGACATACATGCACAGAGGAAATAAAGCCACCTGAGGGAAACATAGAAACATTCAAGTTGAGCACAAAGAACACAGCAACTGCAGGAAAGAAGTAGAAAAGAAGCCAGTTGCTCTACCAATCCCCCAGACCAGTTCAAGAGCCACCAGGACATCTTCAGTGGGGCAGAAAACAGAGCAGCTCAACCCCCCCTTATCAATTCGGGCAGATTTTGGGAGAGAAGAGTCAGACATGGTACAGACACCTTTAGAGCTGTAAAATAACCCCAGTGCTTCAGTTCTGCCCCAGGGGGACAGGTTGGGTTAGAAGGAGAAGTGTCACCAATTATAAACTCTCCCCTTGTCCCCAAATGCTTTAGTGGGAATTTGCCAGCAGTGATGGATTTCAGTGGCACGTGTGTGCCAAAGGAACATGCAGTGCCTGCTGGAAATGCACACAGCCTCACACAACAGGTGATCTCTAGGAGGTGTCACACTAAAAGCCAAGATACACACTGCAACAAGATGTGAAACACTCCCTATTTTCCCCAAAAAAACTTTTGCTTTCTCACCCTTGCCATAGTTTAATTAAATGTGTAGTTTATATAAAATAACTGCAAGATCTGAACAGTGAAGCAGGTTCTCAGAAAGCTCCATTTTCAAATACTCAGAGCAATTTAAATCTTTGCATTTAAACAATTGTGTGCTATGAAAACCCTTGTGTTCTAACTGGCTTATACCAGCACTCCTAATCCATATGCTTGCAAGAGAATCATTGGAATTGGTTTCTAAACTCAGTTCCTCAAGATGACAGTCACTAAAAGTTTCATTTTGCAAATATTTCCTCTCACGTAAACCCCTCAGCTCTCAAGTTCTAGCCCTAAAGAATGGGGCTGAGTTGTATTAAACTCCATCATGAGAACATCATGAGTGTTATTTTTAAAAGGGAAAAAAAAAAAAGGGAGGGATTGCTTTTCCCAGTCCCACTTCCTCCCAGATCTGCCAACAAAAGCACTTCAGCCTCATGGAACCCAATCCTGAGGCTTCTTTCCAACTCCACTTCCAGTTCTCTCCTTTATCCTTTAGGACTCTGCAGGAAAATGCTTCACTGTCCCAGCCAGTTCCATCAGGTCACCCTGAACACAAACCTCAACCCATGACACTCCAGCAGGACAAGATCCTTAGGAGCACTTCACACTGCAGTTGTACACCCCGACCCAGGAGCCTGATCCCCCATTCCTGCTGCAGGAGCACCCCAGAATTGTGACAGAATGAACTGGAAACAGCACTGCTCACTCAGACAAGAGATTTAAAAGCAGCCCCAAGCCCATGGAGGTACCTTTGGCCTCGTGTCTACAACATACATGAAGGGGCTGCCGGGGTTGGCCTCTCGGATGGCCTGGAGCATCTGCTCGTCCTCCAGGCAGCGCGCGCTGAACCCGGCCAGGGGCTGGCTGCAGCGGCACAGGGCGGCCTGCAACACACACCCAGCATCAGCCCCGCTCCCACAGCCCCTCCTCCCGCCCCAAAGCCCTCGGGGGTCACAGCTGCACTGTCCTGTGGGCTCCTTCTGAAAAGCTGCTGCCGAGGTGGACACACAGGAATGCTTTCTGCAAAGTGACAGCTTTGGGAAACTGGAAGTGGTGAGGCTGAGGAGGCTCAAAGTGCTCTGCCTGATGGTCACTGCCCCCAATGTCAGCAGTTCATGGAATCCCAGAATGGCTAGGTGGAAAGGACCTTCAAAATATCTCATTCCACCCTCTGCCATGGGCAGGGACACCTTCCACTATCCCAGGCTGCTCCAACCTGGCCTTGGATCCAGGGGCAGCCACAGCTGCTCTGGGCACCCTGTGCCAGGGCCTCCCCACCCTCCCAGGGTACAATTCCCTCCCAATATCCCATCTGATCCTGCCCTCTGGCACTGGGAAACCATTCCCACTTGTCCTGTCACTGTGCCCATATAAAAGTCCCTCTCCCTCCTTTCCATGAGCCTCCTGAAGGTACTGGAAGGCAGCAATTCCTCATGTTTTCAATTTGGTTTCTATTTCCAAACCATTCTTTTGAGCTTTCCTTATCAGTTGTTGCTGTTGCACACTCAGAGCAGCACTGGGCGTATTCTAAGGAAATTTCATTAGTTTCCAGCACAACTCCAGGCAGTGCCCAGGTCAAGGCATGCTTCCTCAGGAAAACAACAATTTGGCTGTGACAGAATTTTCCTAACATCAGCATCTAAAACACTGCTGAGGCAGCAAAGTTACAAATTTACATTCTGGTCTTCAGTGGAAAAAAAAAAAAATGAAACCTTCACTTATTCTGAGCTAGTGGGGATTTATTTCAGGGTGGTTCCTCCTCTTCAATATTAAGAAAATCCAGCCAAGTCAACATGTAACTTGATAAAACATTATTCAATATAGCTAAACAGGAGATTAAAAAGCCCCACATCAGAAGGAATTGCTGAAAGCCAATTAAGAAAAAAATTCCCAACAGGAAGCTCAGAAAGTGTGTGCTTTTTGCAGGGCTCTGGATGCATTCCAAGTGTTTGCCTTTAGCTCATTCTGTGACTCAGAACGAAAGCCATTAAGAGAAGCACAGTTCTCAAAGGCCTTGAATCTAATAATTATCTTATTCTTTCCTTTCATTAGAGGGGAACTGGACAGAAAGGGGAACCCTTCCTCCCCCCAAGGCAGCAGGCAGAGGAGCACTAACATTGTTTTCCTTATATAAGTAAGAAAGCACCGGAATCCGCCCTCGGCTCCTGAACCTTGAACTTCCCATCACCACTGCCTTGGTGGCAGCTCGAGGCACCACGATTTCAGGGGGGTACGTGCTGCAAACCTGAGGGAGAAGAGAGAAAAAAACCCAGATATTGCTACTGAGCACTTCAAAATTCATGAAAAATTCATCTTTAGCTTATTAGGTTATGAGGTATTCAGGAAAACAACGCAGGAAACAATCAACTCTGCAGCTGAACCTAAAAACTGGACTGCACAACGCAGAGTAAAAGGAAGTTCTTTAAATCCAGAAATTTGATGGAAGTTTCTAATTTAGATTCACAGAATGGTTTGGGTTGAAAGGACCTTAAAGCTCATCCCATCCCACCCCCTGCCATGGGCAGGGACACCTTCCACTGTCCCAGGCTGCTCCCAGCCCTGTCCAGCCTGGCCTTGGGCACTGCCAGGGATCCAGGGGCAGCCACAGCTGCTCTGGGCACCCTGTGCCAGGGCCTCCCCACCCTCCCAGCCAGGAATTCCTTTCCACAAAAAGAGAAAATAAGAACAACTATACTTCAGAAGTTCTCTCTAAATCTTATGCAGCTTGAAAGGCAGTTCCAGCATGCAGGTGGAATCCTCAGAGAGCAGCTTCATCCCTTCTCCTCAGACAAGCACAGTCTTTGCAGCATGGACTTCACAGAGAAGCTGCTCTCCAAGCCTGGCTTTACATCAGGCTTGACAATTCTAAAACACAGGCTGGAAACCCTGAGGAAATTCTAAAGCACTGGGGAGTTCCCCTGCAGCAAGCAAAGCCTCAGAGTGATTAATGATTTGAGATGGCCACGTTCAGGTGCCCTCAGCAGCTACTGGAAACAGCACCTCTCACATCAGATCTCCATTCAGGCCTCCACAGGCACAGGCAGCTAAAACTGGCAGCCACCTCTGACAGCACAGGCTTGTATTTCTTCAACCCAAAGCTTAAAAGTGAAGAAAGCTACCAGGGGAAGAGAGTGGAGAGCTGGGGGAAGGGATTCAGGAATGAGTATATTGGTGTCTTCCTTGCAGTCTCTCGTTTTGGCTTTTCAACAGGCAGCTCTGACTGTACACAGCCCCAGAGGAAATAAAAAGGGAAATAATGTGCAGCAGGATTTTGAACAAGCTTGCTGACAAATGCTTTTGTTTCATGTTGTTTAGATGCAAGTTGGCCTTCCAGGGAAAATAACAGCAGCAGGCACTTCAGACTGAAATGACAGAGAGCCCTTAGATAGCAGAAGATCCAACTGAGAAAGCTAAAAAAGGTCTGTTTTCCACTGCTGTTTTTTCCTTCCTTCCTTCCCTAGTCCCTCTCCACTCTGCCTCATTCCCCACCCATCCAAACTGCTGCCATTTCCTTCTCTCCTCCACATCTGTCACCAGCCAGGTGGGACAGCCTTTGGAAATACCAAAAGCAGCTCAGGGTACTTGAGGCTTTGCCCAACAGATGGGCTGACATTTCTGCAGGAAAACAAGGCTCTGGTCCCCTGCCAGGGGGATCAAAGCACAACAAGGTGACTCTGCAGCTCTCTTGGAGCATCATTATCTGCAACTCCACATCAAGATGATGTGCTTTGACTCAAACCCAGCGAGCTCCTTGCTCCCCAGAGGCAGCAGCAGGGCTGTCATTAATACCAACAAGGAGATAGTGCAGTAAGTGGCTCCTCTGGGCAGGAATTACCTCATAGTCCTTATTAATATCCGTGAGTTCCCAGTAGTCGTTGGGAATTCCCATGCGCTGGTAATCCAGTTTCAGATCAATCAGTTTCCATCCCATTTCCCGGTTCTCTTTGGACATTTTGGGATTGTAAGAGAAAGCATAAAGTTCTTCGGGTTTCACTGCGAAGGAGAAGGAAAAAAATCAACAAGTTAGAGATGCAAAAACATCCAGAGAGGCCAAAACTTCTGGAAATCAATAACTGAGTGCTCCAGAGGAGTATTGGAGACATTTAAAACTTCTTAACCTCATATTTATAGGGTTTTGGCTGGGGTAGTACCAAGTGCTGACAATTCATCCTGGAATCCTAAGGAATTTCCAACACTCAGTTCCCAAATGCAGGGAGATACATTAATTCTAACAAAGTGTTTTAGCCCAGGTTGGAAGAAGTAATTTCTCCTAAACCAATGATTTCCTCCTGAATTCACTGCAGTAAGCATGTTAGATGAGATTTATATCATAAACATTAGCCCACATAGGAAAACATGGATGAAAATATCTGTTTTCTGTGGAGAGTTCATCCAACAGCTCCTGCACACCTGTAAGGCCATTGCTCAACCAGAAATTCTGAGACTGGAAGACTTTAGGGATGTGTGGAATATTGCTGTCAGGCCAACAAAGGCTTCAGGCTGGCTCTGACAAATGCCCATTCACCATCCCAATCTCCTTCCCTCTCTTCACAAAATGCAAATCCAACCAATAACTCATCCAGCTCCAGATTCCCAAGGCAGCTCCAGACACAGAGGGAAACCTGTCAGAGGCTGATAAAGCAGCTGGTTACTGAGCAGGTAACCCAGAGCTGTCCATCACGCCTGTGCAAATCATCAGTAATGATGTGCTCTGCCAAAAATCCATGAAGGGAGCACACTCACATCTTAAAACAAAACAAAAAAAGCACTGTTAAAATCCAGAAGCAGAAGAAAAGAAAGAGCTACAGCATGTACACAGTTAAGCAGAGAACAAAGGAAACTGGTGTGAGCCCCTGCAGTGACACCTCCCACGCTGCAGGCACTACCCAAACCTCTAATTTTTAAAACCTCAAAGAGCAGTGACAGCTTTTAAATGTAACACCACAAACCTGCCAGCTACAGCATCAGAGGGAGAACTTCAGAACTAAGAAAACTCCAAAGAGCACAAGGGGTTGCTGGGAACAGACACAAGCCTTAATATAAATTAAAATAAAATCCAAACTCAGCAAACCCTGTTTCTCCTTTAGGATTTCCAGCCCAGTCCTGTGTGAAGGCCAGCAAGAAGCTGCCTGGTGCCATTAATTCCCCTCCCTCAGCCTGGTGACACCATCACAAGTTGCAATTACAAATGACATCCTTGTAATAACACAACTCCAAATACTGGTTCTAGCACCCCAAAACCAGAGGCTGCCACAGCCAGAAGCCAGGCAGGAACTCAGTGGAATGCTGTCCTGCAAGAAGAGCCTGAAAATTCATCCATGCTGGAATAAAAAGCTGGAGCTAGAAGAGAGCACAGGCTTTTGAGGGTGTCTGGCTCACACTCTCAGAGTGACTCCGAGTCAGGGCAGGGTGAAGCACAAGCCTTCACAACTGAGCAAACACTGCAGAGCAGCCTGAATGTGCTGCTGGAAACACAGCAAAGATGCCAATCTGTGGGATTCTGGAATTCTGCGAATGCCTGGATCAGCTGGAAAGGGCAGAACTGCACACAGCCAACAGCTGGGTGACACCAGTGACTGACAGTGGTCGGGTTTGGGATGTGAACTTTGCACAGCTCTCCAGAAGTTCCTCGTGTGAGATCAGCTCATTCCCACTGCCAGAGGGTCACAGAATCACAGAGAGGTTTGGGTTGGAAGAACTCATCCAGTGCCACCCCTGCCATGGGCAGGGACACCTCCCACTGTCCCAGGCTGCTCCAAGCCTTGTCCAGCCTGGCCTTGGGCACTGCCAGGGATCCAGGGGCAGCCACAGCTGCTCTGGGCACCCTGTGCCAGGGCCTGCCCACCCTCCCAGGGAACAATTCCTTCCCAATATCCCATCTAAACCTGCTCTCTCTCAGTGTGAATCCACTCCCCCTTGTCCTGTCACTCCAGTCTCTCTCCATCTTTCTTGTTGGCTCCCAAGACTGTGTTTAGTTTGGAAGCAAACGTCCTGCTCCACAGAGCTCAGCTCCCTGAGCCCTGCCACGGTCCCTGGTGCTGGAAGCTGATTCTGATCCCCAACCATGGGGCAGCACAGCTTTCCCAGGGCTCGTCTCCGGGCATTCCAAAGCTTCCCAGGCCAGACTCCCATCCCCAGTACCTGGCTGGGAGAGCTTGAGCAGGGAGGTGAACACGTCGTGGCAGTCCCTCTCCTGCCCAATGACAAAGTGAGCCACGTGGAAGTTCTTGCAGTGGATGAGCAGGGGGTACCCGGCCGTGGTCAGGGGCAGCTTCTCCACGCTGGAGATGTGGTGGTGCAGGATCTGGAGAACAGGGAATAAACATCAGTTGTCACTGATAAAGCTGAGAGCAGTACAAGCAGATATGAAACCTTTGTAATACAATCAGCTGTTTGTGCTTCCTGCAGCTAAGGAGCAGCAGAAAATGAGTTTATTTGTGATATTTATCAAACATAAACTGCACCCAAAACCTAGGGAACTAAAGCAGGACTGAAAAAACACAGATGTACATAAATTACTTTCAGAGGCAGATGTGCAGCTCAGTTTACCTGGTGCACTTTGCATTCCTTCCACCCCCATATGAAATAAATTCTGTCATTCCCCTTTTATCTTAGAATTAATAAAATAGGCTCGTTTCAGTGCTACTTCTGCACTGCTAAAAGCTGCAAATTCATGTTTAGTGGTTTTGTATATTGAGTTTGAGATAGGAAATTACACAAGCTTTTTACATTCCTTGAACTGACACTAATTCCATGAGTGAACTCTATCAGGTCACATCACCATTGTGCTCATTTCCTTCCCAAGCAGCTGCTTGGGGGAAGCATTTGGTACCAAAATGCCATAAAAGACCACTACAGCTCCGGAATTCCCAAACCTGTTTATTCTGGAATTGAGAGCATTACGTTCCAGGACACAGGGAACGGCTTCCCACTGCCAGAGGGCAGGTTTAGATGGGATATCGGGAAGGAATTGTTCCCTGGGAGGGTGGGGAGGCCCTGGCACAGATTTCCCAGAGAATCTGTGGCTGCCCCATCCCTGGAAATGTCCAAGGCCAGGTTGGAGCAACCTGGGACAGTGAAAGGTGTCCCTGCCCATGGCAGGGGTGGAATCCTTCAAGTCCCTCCCCATCCAATCCATTCTGTGATCTGAAGTAACCCTTCCAGGTGTGTTTCCAGCCCACCATACCCATGTTTCCTTCCTGACTTCAGCAGAGGCATCCACGTAGATCAGGTGCGTGGCTGTCAGGTACAGGGTCCCGGTCGCTGCCTTCCTGTTGGCGTAGCGATCCAGCAACTTCACATTTTCAACCTGCAGCGGGAACACAGCATGAAAACCCTTCAGAATCCCAGAACTGCTGAGGCTGGAAAAGTCCTCCGGGATCATCGAGTCCAGCCTGTGCCCAATTCCCACTTGGTCACCCAGCCCACATCCAGTTGTTCCTCGGACACCTCCAGGGATGGGCACTCCAAACCTCCCTGGCAGCCCCTTCCAAGGCCTGAGCACCCTTTCCATGCAGAAATTCCTCCAAGTCCAGCTTTGCTGGAAGAACTACCTAAGCACCTGTTGAACTCCATCCACTCAACTTCTAATACACAGCTCATGAAGCAAGACAGAAAAATACAAGAATGTAAGTCCCCCCTGCAACGCCAACTCAGCTTTACACCATAAACTCAAATTATTTCTCCATGAGTTAAAGCCATAAAGGTTAAGCAAACAGCCTTGGTTCAGCACCAGCAAATCCTACCAGGATTACTGGATTTGCAGCCAAGATGATGGCAGTTTGTTACAGTGCAAGGCTGCAGAAGTTACAAGACAAAGAACTGCAAAGGAAAGACTTGTCTGTGCTCGGGGTGATCAACGTGTTGCTCTGAAAGGAACAGCCCTCTCCAGTCTGACTTCCCACTGCTCATTCCCTGTTCGTAGCTACTTCTTGTAACTCACTTCCTGGCCTCCAAGGGCATTTCATAAACCACACCAAGCTAATTAATAAAAAACAGCTTTAAAAAACACCAGTGCAGACATAATAACATATGTTACAACTCTGGATTGATTTTCTCCTGGCCTATTTGCTGCCTAATGGACACAGATGGAATTTTTCTTTTGTCACTAAGAAGGAATAATGGGAAAAAATAATTGGATGGACAATGAAAACAAATGTTTTAGCAGTAGATGATGGATTAGTTCTGGGTATTGAATGTGTGAGCTTCCTTATGCTGGTCTCAAGTAAATAATGGAAAATCTCAGGAAATAAACTTGGAGAGCAGAGGCCTGGGCTTAGTGTCCTCTTAGCAGGTCATGTTTTTCAGCAGATATAACTGCTAAATATAATATTACCCTTTTCAGGGCACTAGAGACACGCAGGACCAGCAGAACACTGCAGGGCAGGAGGTAAGGAGCATCCCCAAACTAATATCCTAGAGAATAAAATGAATACCAATAACCTTCCTTGCAGTAAAGGATAAAATTAAATTATCAACTGCTGCCTGAAAAAATACAATTCCTTTCAGCACAGCATTCCCAGCGCTCCTGTTTGACTTAATTCAATGGGGGGAAAAGCACATTTTGGTTCACTCATTGGGACCGAGAGGAATCTCCGCGCTCCGCAATAAAGGAAACATTCCGGAATCATCCCCAAACCACCTCGGCATCAGCCCCCCCACCGAAACCCCCCTTCCCACAAAGCGCCGGAGCCACGAACACCTTGGGACCGCGGCTGTGACCCCCCCC
>VXAD01005650.1:34123-106244 GCA_013399195.1 Dicrurus megarhynchus
GCCTGGAACCCGGGATGAGCCCGGAGCCCTCGGTGTGTGCCTGGAACCCGGGGTGTGCCCGGAGCCCTCGGTGTGTGCCTGGAACCCGGGGTGTGCCCGGAGCCCTCGCTGTGTGCCTGGAACCCGGGATGAGCCCGGAGCCCGGGGTGAGCCTGGAACCCGGGATGAGCCCGGAGCCCTCGGTGTGTGCCCGGAACCCGGGGTGAGCCTGGAACCCGGGATGAGCCCGGAGCCCTCGGTGTGTGCCTGGAACCCGGGGTGAGCCCGGAACCCGGGGTGAGCCTGGAACCCGGGGTGTGCCCGGAGCCCGGGATGTACCCATAGCCCGGGATGTACCCCGGAGCCCTCGGGATGTACCCGGAGCCCGGGATGTGCCTGGAATACGGGATGTACCCGGAGCTCTCGGGATGTGCCCGGAGCCCCGAGAATGTGCCCGGAGAGCGCTGGGAGCCCCCTCATCCTCCGCAGGACGGAGCCTCTTCATCCTCCGCTCCATCCTCCTCTGCCCCATCCCGCTGTGGTCCCGCTACCTCCCCGTGTCTTTTCCCCTCCGAGCACCGGCGTTCGCGAAGCTCTCGGGGAATATTTCAGGAAAAAAACTCCTTTTTCTCCTCAAAGTGTGCGGCCATCAGCTGTGCCGTCTCGATGGGCGGCAGGCTGACAGCATCCCCCCCTCGAGAAAGGGGCTGGAGGCACATTTATCACGTTAATACTTGTCACACTTCCCACAGCTAGTAACACCTGTTCGTCCTGTTTGCCGTGTATTTTAAATTCCAAGCACGATGCTGGATGCCCAGCCCGGATCCCGGGGAACTGCTGGAATTCTGTTCACTGCTGCAATGAGTGTTGGTGTCTCACAGCCCCGAGGGCAGCAGCTTCCCAGGGCTTTGTTCCAACGCAAACCTTGAATTGCCGAGAAATTCCCTTCAGGAGCCTCGGAATGTACGGGTTTTAATTGTTGGTGATCTTGTATCGAACCTGAAAATTTACATGTTTTAATTATTGGTGATCTTGTGCCCAGCCTGAGAATTGACAGCTATAAATTATAATCAGAATCCCAGACTGGCTCGGGTTGGAAGGGACATTAAAGCTCATCCAGTTCCAATCCCTGCCATGGGCAGGGACACCTTCCACGGGTGTTATTCCATACTCTATAATTTCTACCACTCATACAAACCCACACAGCCTCAGATCAAGGAAAGAGGACACACACGGGCTGTAATTCCCTGTAATTCCCGGTGTGGAGCAGCACAAACCCCTCCTCTGCAATTAGTGGGGGCAGCGCTCGTTAATTAAGGCTTTGTGTTTGTGCTCCACGTGATCCAAAGCAGTTTTTCTCCTGGTAGCTTCTCCTGGGGTTTGCAGAAGGGGATGGGGATGGTTTATAAGGTTAATAATAAACGGGGTGGGGATCACTGAGGGGACTTTTCCAGCACTGCACAAAATGTACCTGTGGAATAGCAATGCTGCTTCCTCCTCTTCCCAAAGGAAAGTGCAAAAACACAAGGCAGAAATAAAAAATGAGGGAAGAAATAAGGATGTGGAGATGAGAAGAGCTGGAGGAACAGCTGCATTGCTCAGCCAGCCACTACCACCCTCACAGCTTCCTCCCAAACTGTGCTGCCACAGGGATCAGTCTGAGCAGGAATCTCAAGGAATAAAGAGAGCTGAATTCTTCCAGCGAGCTTTTCCCAAGTCACAGATGGGTTGTGCCCATCTTCTGTCTGAAATCTGCATTTATTGAGTCTGAGGACATGAGGCAAAGGGAGGTGTCAGAACAAAATAAACAGAGAATGAGGCCATGCTGTCGAGCTTAGAAAATGCATTTTGAATATATTTGAAGAACGTGAACTCATAAAAACCCACTCAGATCAGAGATGAACAGGACTTAAAAGGGGCTATTCCACCTGTCTCCCAGCTGCTTTTGTTGGATGGATGGATGGATGGATGAAGGGATGGATAGATGGAGGGATGGATGGATGGAGGAATGGATGGAGGAATGGATGGAGGAATGGATGGAGGAATGGATGGAGGAATGGATGGAGGAATGGATGGAGGAATGGATGGAGGAATGGATGGAGGAATGGATGGAGGAATGGATGGAGGAATGGATGGAGGAATGGATGGAGGAATGGATGGAGGAATGGATGGAGGAATGGATGGAGGAATGGATGGAGGAATGGATGGAGGAATGGATGGAGGAATGGATGGAGGAATGGATGGAGGAATGGATGGAGGAATGGATGGAGGAATGGATGGAGGAATGGATGGAGGAATGGATGGAGGAATGGATGGAGGAATGGATGGAGGAATGGATGGAGGAATGGATGGAGGAATGGATGGAGGAATGGATGGAGGAATGGATGGAGGAATGGATGGAGGAATGGATGGAGGAATGGATGGAGGAATGGATGGAGGAATGGATGGAGGAATGGATGGAGGGATGGATGGATGCAGGGATGGATGGATGGATGACAGAACTGGCACAGTGCAGGGACTGTCCTGTACAAAGCCACCAAGGCGCTGCCTCATCTTTGACTGAACTGGTGAGTACAGCTCACAGTATCTTCAGGATACACATTTTTGCTGTCATTTGAAGTCACATTTGAAGTCACATTTATTCCAGAATTTTCCCTGTACTACAGGAATCTGTAACTCTTTTGATCTTGCTCTGAGTTCCTTACCTTGACTTTGATTCTGCCATTCACCCTCATGCTGGACAGGCTTTGTACTGACAGAAAAGTGATTTTCTAAATTTATTTTGCAATTTGCAGATCAGTTTGAAGTTCCTCAGCTTGCAGGAACAAGTGAGCTAAATTGTAGGTCTGGTCTGTTCCCCACCAAGCAATTCCTGCAATCTCATTTTTATTACTCACTCCCCTCACTACACTTAGGAAGTGTTTAACAGGCAGATAAAATCTAACACAATAAATCCCTATCAACAAAGCAGCGAAATCTTGCGTGATGCAGATGAAAATGACATTTTTGGGGGAGATGTTTGAGAAAAGAACAATTTATTGTGCTATTTTTACTGAGAGAAGGGTGGGAGGGGGCATTAGCAGACACCCACACTGAGTGCCAGAGGGGCTGTTGCAGAGCCTTGTCTACAAGTGTTATCAAGAGAACGCTGCCAAAAATACCCTGAGATGATGAGTTTAGATACAATTCCACCCCCAGCGCCTGCCCAAACACTGGCTCCTGTCATTTGGGAAGCAGAGAGCACAAGGAATGTGCACGGGGTGCCAAGGCCAGCTGAAACATCAGCGGGAATTTGGCCTTCGGAGTTTGTTTTCCCCACTTGAGTGATAGTCAAGAAAGAGCTGTCTCAAAAAGAGCCTCAGGGAGAACAGATCCTGCCCATATTTTAGAGTTTTGACTGTCACAAAATGATTGTGAAGCATCTTCCCAGAGAGGAAAAATATACAAGGAGCTTAGTTCGGGGAATATGAGGCTGCTGAGAGGAATGAAAGCAGAGCTGGGCAGGGGCTCCTGCAGACTTTAACCCTTGGAACCGTCCTTATCCTCAAGGGATTTTTAAGTGGGTTTTGCTCCCTGAGGTGGTGTCGGGGTCCTTGTGTGAGGAGTTGCACATCCCTGTGTAACCTGGGCTAGGGAAGGAGTCCCTGCCCACAGCAGGGGCTTGGATGAGCTTTAAGGTCCCTCCCAACCCCAACCAGACTGGGATTCCGTGATTGTAATTACAGCCTGTGCTGACAGACCTGGGATTATGCAAGTGGAGGTTTTGAAAGTAGCTCGTGATACAAATCTGTGCTGTTTCTTCCACCTTTTCCTGCTGACATCCCTGGGCAGTGATGATTTTAGTGCCCTGGCTCTGGGGCAGTGCAGTGGTTGTTGATGTCGTATTTCCATGCCATGGGACATCCAGGGATCTGCTGGACCAAACACAATCAGCTCCTCCCTTGTGCTGCTGAAGGAGTCCCACAGGTGCTGCCTCCGAGCTGATCCTGCTGCAGTAACTCAAAATTCCAGCCCCTGCTCTCCCTTCCAGAGGATTTACACCAGGCAGGAGGCTGTGACTGCACCTGCCCCCAGCACGCAGCATGCAGGGCCCATCCCTCTCCTCCTCTCAATTCCCTACAATCAGGTGGAGCCATCAGGTGTCCTGGGTATTTTCAGCCTCCCGGGTTGTGTTGCTTTGCTTTGGATTAATGACCTGCTCCCCACGCTGTGCTGGGGTTCTGGGACAGGCCCCCACCCTGCTCCCAGGCAGGAGATTTCATTAATTAAAGCAGCGCTTGCAGAGATAGAAAATCACTGAGGAGCTGTGAGGGAAGCAAAGGTTTGGTAGAGTTGGGTTTTTCCCCTTCGCAGTTGCTGTGGCTGGATGGTTTTATTGGCAAGAAAATAAAATGTCATCTTAGTGAGTGTGATGGGATCACCTGACACTCGTGTCCACTTCCAGCAGAGTCCAGGAAGGGAAGTGAAGAACACAGAGTTTCACTGTCACTCTTGGGGCTGAACTGAATGTATGAACAAACAGCTCACACAGGGAACTTCCTTCTCTTTTACAGTGAGCAGCCAGGAGCAGGTTGTGAAGATCCTCAGTTTCAAAATTATTCTACAAGATTCTTCTCATTTATGGTCTTGCAATTTGAGCTGCACTTCTCGTTTTTAACAGTCTTAGAAGTCAGTGGCGTGGTTTGCACCCCCTGAATGGAAGCAGCTTCCTGAACATCCCAAGGCACGCTCACAGAAATTCTCCTTGCTGCCTAAACCTGAGCAAACAGACATAAATCTGCCTTTCCCAACGAGACAGCTTCCTGACAACTGCCTGGCATGAGCATTCATGGATTGGGAGCGGGAGGGAGGGCTGGGCAAGGCCGGAGCAGATGTGTTTACAGTTGCAGGCAAATCTCTGCAGCTCGGGCAGTGCAGCGTGTCTGTCACTGCTGCAGAACACAGCCCCTCAGTCTCCAGCCCTCCCGGATCCCCCAGGACACGGAGCTGCTCTCCTCGCCCCGCTGCCAAGTGGCAAAGTTGTCTCCTGGAACTCTTTTTTGCCAGCTCCCATTGCACACTGGGCTCCCAGTTGGATTTAAGACCTGCATGGATGAATGAGTCAATGACAGAGCTGGGAATAATTGTCTTCCCCTAGGCGCTGCGCTGAGTTTGGTGTCTTCTGTCTGCCACTGACACCTCAAAAAACCCCCAGATCGTGTTGAAGCAGCTCCAGAGCAGAGCAGGTGCCCTGTAAGGGTCTGATCCTCCTCCAGTGAGAGACCTGAACTACAAACCACAAGCGATCCAGTGCATTCCCGAGACTGAATGGAATTTCCTCTGCAATCCAAACATGTTCCAGGGTCTTAAACTCTTTGTTCTCTGACCCAGTCAAGCTTGTTAGCAGTGGGAAATTTATTCCTAACTGCTTGTCTTTGATGCAATGGAGTTGTTCTTTTTTTCGAGACAGGCATCAATCCCTAGTGACAAAGGGTGGATTATCTGCCTCCCAGCAAGCCATTGAAACCTATCCCAGGGAATTCAGATGTGGGCTCGGGAAAGCTGTGGAAAACATGCCAAGAACTGCATCATCCAGGGAGGAGAGCGGGGATGGGACTGAAACACAACATGGTTTGAGGATGTTCACGGCATCTGCAGAGCTGAGCTGGTGTTTGGCAAGTGCCAGAGAGGGACAGAATTCAGGACTGGAGCCAGGCTCCAGCTTTACTTGGCTGCAGACAGAATCTCCTTCGGGCTTTTCCCCTGTCATACTTAGGAAATTGTTTTTTCCCCTTTGTAACGAAGCTCAGATTTCAGGATCTCTGCACGCTCTCTGTGTGCAGGATATTTTAGTGAGAAAATTGGCTCGGCCTTTTCCTCAGGCCTGGCTTTTATTCCTAGGTAAACAGAAGGGCTTTTGGGCAGAGCTTCTTGTTAGACAGCAAATTAAGGAGAGGTGTCCCTGGGGCTTGCAGAGGGAAGAATACTTCAGGATTCAGGATGCTGTCTCTCCAAGAGCCTCCTTCTCCATGTTGTGCCAATCTGTGGGTTTGACTCTCTTGTTTAATTACAGTTCTAATCATCTTACTCATGCTTCATTTCCCACTGTAAATAAAAGGAATTTTAGGCTGCGTTTCCCTTTTTTCTTCCAAGTGGCTGAGCAAATTTGCCCCTTTTTGAGAAGTGACTGATTATTTTATTGTGAAATTGTGCTCATCCAGTGCACATGGCTGGGCTGAGTCAGCCCAGTGTCAGGGGGGACAGAGGGACAAGTGCAGGGTGTTTGTCACCAGTGACAAAGGGCAGCAAGGTGACTTTGTACCTACACAGAAAAATCAAACACACTCTGCTGAAACCTTTGCTGGCTTTATCCATGGGGACAGTGGCAGCCTCGAGGGCAGGCAAACTGAGTGTGGGTGTTTTTCCTGCTGTCTCCAAGGCTCATCCCGGATCCAGAGGGTTCCCTGATCTTTCCACAGCCAGCTGCCATGAGCTAAGTCTGCCTGTTCCAGAGGTGCAGAGTGCTCTGTTATGTCCCATTTCCCAGGAATGCCATCTCAGAACTTCCACGCCATCTCTGCTCGCTGCTGACAGGGTCAATTAATAGAAGTATAATAATTACCTACATTAAAGTCTGGGAAATGCATGAGGAAGGAAAGTTGCCACAAGATGAGCTGTGCTGTTGGACCTGACATCCCCTTCAGGAAATCTATTATTGCCTTTAGTGTGAACAATTCCTCACTCTCCTTGTGTTCTCCTATTATTCCTTTATTTCCTAACATGCACATTTGTGGATTTTATTGATTGCTTTTGGCTGCAAGACTCAAACCAGAGCAATTTAAAGACAGAGAGGAAGAATATCAAGCCTTAAACAGCCAGCCCAGCCATCCATCAGTGTGTGCCAGGGACAGTTTCATGTGCCCCAGTGTGAGTTGCAAGTCCATCACAGAGCCCCTCAGCTGGGACAGCAGTGGCTTCACCAAGAACCAAGCTTTGATTGCAGCTTGGGAGTAAATAAACAAAAAACCTTGTCTGGGGAGCTCGTGACAAGCAGTGACTTCTCTCAGTCCCTGTGTGACTCAAACCTCATCCATCACCACCAGAGCAGGAGCAAAGTGCCCTGGGGAACGGGGAGGATGTTCTGCCACGTCCCTTTGGTTTGAAGTTACTTGGATTTGATGAGGATTTTCCTTTCTTGAGCCACCTCTCTGCCATGGCCAAGGAGGGATGTGCACAGAGCACCAGCTCCCTGATCCTGGGGGAGCCACATCTCCAGAGGCTGCTGGAGCTGTTCCCGAAGGTGGTGAGGTGGGCTCAGTCCTTTGTCCCAAGTAACAACTGACAGCACAAGGGGAAACGCCCTCAGGTTGCACCAGGGGAGGATCAGATGGGGTATCAGGGAAAATTCCTTCATGGAAAGGGCTGTCCAGCCCTGGCACAGCTGCCCAGGGCAGTGGCGGAGTCCCCATCCCCGGAGGATTTAAAAGCCGTGTGGCTGTGGCACGTGGGGACCTGGCAGTGCTGGGGGATGTTGGACTCGATGTCCCCAGAGGGTTTTTCCATCCCAGATGATTCTGTGACTCTCTAAGTTCGGTTTCAGGAGCAGCTGGCAGAGCCCAGGTTTGCCACAGCCGCTGGTGGTGCCAGGAATGCCAGCAGTGCTCCCAGAGTGCGCTCAGAGCTCCCTGTGCCAGGGCAGGGCACCCACTGCCCACACAGCTCTGCAGACTCACCCCTGCCTTGCCACAGCCTCAGTGCAGTGCCAGGGCTCCTGACACATCATCAGCCCTTCCTGGCACCATCCTCCTGTGGGGACGGTGCCAGCCACTCCGGTGACACTTCTGCAATTGGGAAATGTCAGCCAGCTGAGGTTCAGGCTAATTCCTGTATCACATCTGCCTCCCCCGAGCACATGAGGGCTGCCTCATCACTCCTGCAGTTCTGCTGTCTCTGCCACATCTCCCTGTCCCTGTCCCTGTCCCCCCAGCCTGTCACTGCTGCAGGTGATTCCTGCCTGACATCCCAGCAGAGCTCGGGGATTTGTTACAGCACCAAAGGGGAGCTCTGCTGTGCAAAGGGACTCTGTAAAATAAACGGGGAAATAAAATCTCATCCCAGACTTCCAGCTCCATTATGTGCCAGTACATCCCTGTCCCAGCACGTATCAACTCACCCCATGGATATTTGTCCATGCTCAGCCCACACTTTGGTAATTAAAGATTTGCAGCCCAAACACTGCCCTTCATTTCCAACGAGCAACCTTGCTGCTGTCAGGGGATGTTTCGGTGGGAACAGGATCTGAAAACAAGGGAATTTCACTTCTGGGTTTGTAGTTGAAGTTCCTGTCATCCACATGTTGGTATCAGGCAAGGCAAAACAAGCTCCAGCCTGGTGTTTTCTGGCCTTGGTCTTTCTAGTGAGCTGACAAGAGAAAAAAGGAGTAAATTTGCCATTGCTAGGACAGGTGAAAATACGTGAACAGAAAAGAATTAGTTATTTTTATCTTCTCCGTCAAAGAAATGAAAGATTTTAGGCCAAACCTTCAGCTGACAATTAATCAAGTTGAAATGTGTTATTTCAGGTGAGGAACTGCCCTTTCAATTTTCCCTTTGCTTGGGGACAGGGGTTTGTTCTGGGCTTGGCAGTGCTGGGGGAACAGTTGGACTCCATGGTCTGGAAGGGCTTTTCCAGCCTAAAGAATTCCATGGTTCTGAGAAAGGCCTTACAAGACTCTTGGTGTTGATGTTGGTTAAGAACACAGAGAGGTGCTTTACAAGCTGTGAGCTCTGAAAATACATGGAGATGGATCCCTTCCCACCACCTTGCAGCATGGATACAGATGGAAAATGGGGCTGGAGCTGGCTGCTCCCCTGGAAAACCTCTGTGCCGGTGCTGGGGCTTGGTGTCCAGCTCTCCTGAACTCTGCCAAGGTCCAACATCTCCCCTTCCAAGGAGGGAGCTAAAAATAAAAGCCGATTTTCTCATCTCTGTGTATTCCCCTGTGCTCAGGAGCACTGGGATCTCTGAAATCGATGTTTCCCAGTGCCTGGCACCCTCTGGTGTCAGAGGGTTCCCAGGGAGGATTTTATTGCTCAGGCACAAGGGCAGGGTTGGGTTCTTTGAGAGGAGTTTCTTTTGGCCCTGAAGTCACTGCTTGAACCTGTCCTGGAGCCCTTGGGCTTGTGCTGGGTCTTGGTCAGATCCTGGAAACCACAAAGGTCTGGTACCTGCTCAGAGCATGGCAAAGCCTCCCCGGGCAGGGTGAAATCAGACACGTGTCCTGGTGAAAGCACAAATTCCGATTCCTGGAGCATTCCCTGATGGAATGCAGGGATCTGCGTTAACCCTTCAGGACAGACACCCCTCAGAGGGCTGGAGAGGGAAGGGCCACAGCCCAGAACACGGGATAGACTTCAAAGCCACAATTAATCCCTCCCCTTCTTTGCTGATTACTTTGCATTATATCAGAGATCAGTGGGAAGAGGAGAAGGGCTTTGAGCAGGGGGAAAAGTAACACATGAGAACTGTTCAATGACTTCATCTTTGGGGATTCAGTCCCTTATCTCTGGGGCCAGCCGGGGAGAATAAAACACTTTTCTCGGCTTGAGATGAAAATTAAAACATCACTTATAAGTAATAATGGCCAAGCTGAAAGAGGCTCAGAGGCTGAGGTCTGCCTCTGATCAAGTATCCTGAAATACCCGTGCTCTGAACCTCTTGGTAATGAACAGGGCAGGAAGGACACTTTGGTTTTCCAACATTTTCTGTTGTTCCCTGGGCATAGGAATACAATGAAATGTGGCCCTTTTGCTTCCTTTTCTTCTCAGAATCAGAGAGGCTCTGATTCTACAATTCTATGATTCTAAGATTCTGTGATTCTATTTTAAAGGCCATGGAGCAAAAATAAAAATACAGTAAAAAGCACCAAGTGAACTGAACTTCTCCAAATCTCTCACAATATTTGTGGGCACAGTTTGGTGAACTGTTGGTCTTAAATATTTCCCTTTGCCTAAATTCCACGTGCTCAGTTTCACTGGACATGCCAGAGCTTGTGGTCAGTGACTTCCCTGCTGCTTTTCCTTCCCGTGCTCATTGCTTTGTGTTCACGTGGGTCTTGGCAGGACATTTTAGATCTCCAGATCCAAATTAAACCCTGGTTGAACTTCGAGGGAAAAGGAGAGAGTAGCATCAGGAAAAGATTTGATCCCTGTGGTATCCCAGGGGTTTGTAGCCTGTTGAGTCCTGCTTTTATTCCAGCCTGGGTGGTGGAGCTGGAATGTGAAACAACATCGACATTCCCAGGGTTTGCCCATGCTTTGTTTTGGGAGAAATCAGGATAAACAGCCTGGAGGGAGGGGTCTGCAGCCCCTCGAGGCCCAGTTTCATGGTGTAGCACCTGAGCCATCCCCACTGGTCACTGTATACTGAGAGTTTTATTTAGAACTGCTCTTTGATGCTTTGCCTATTTTCTGTGTCTGTCGTGCAGCTCTGGGGTTCCCAATCTCCATTTGTGGCATCACCTCGTTCCTCGTTTAAAAAGAAAAGCAATTCAGCAAAGCTCCTCTGTTATCCCATCTTCTTTTCTTAATATAACTGTGAAGGATGTGTTCCTGCATGAAATTAGCTGGTAATTTTCTTGTCTTGATTTTCAGTGTTTCAAGTGTTCTTAGGAGCAGCACTGCCAGACTTCCAACATATTGTTATGGTTGTCACCTTGATAAATATAACCCGGTTCTGTCTGCTCCCCCCTTTCTCTGAGCCTTCCCTGCTGACTTTTTTCCATCAAGCAGAAGTTTCTTTTCTTTATTTCCAGCATCTCCAAGGCCAGCATGTCCTCAACCAGTTTCCAAAATCTTCATGATTGCTCTTCACCTTTTGCTCTGAGGATGCTCACTGCAGTTCCCTGCCAGCCCACAGAAAGCCTCCAGCTTGTTAAAGCTGCAGTGAAATTGGGTTTTTCTGCACTTTCCATTGCCCTGATTGAGCAAAGTAACAACTCCCAGATCCTCCTCCAAGGCACCTCTGCTGTGCTGGCAGCTGCAGCTCACCCTGAGCTGATCCATGTGCCACTGTTCCACGGCACAGCCCCTCACAGGAAATCATTCCTGGGTTATTTTCCAGCACCTTGCACAGCTCTCCTGTCTGTCAGGGAATGCTCCCACAGAAACACAAAGGAATTTGCTCTTCCCCAGCCTAACACACCCCCAGCCATGCTCTGGAGAGAGCTGGAGTTTGGCACAGTTTGAGCTGTCGTGGTCCTTGTCAGAGCCTTGAGTGCAGCTGGAAATCCAAGCTGTGGCAGCAGCGTTTGACACTCAGCTGAGCAACGCCTGCTGCAGGAAAATTCAACAGAAAATTACAAGAGCCCAAGGGTCAGAGACTCAGCCAATTCAGAGCTGGAGATTTTAAGAGCAGGTTTTCCTTGCAGCGTTTCAGGCTTCTAATCCTTTAAATTCTGGAGCAGCTGCATCTCAAAAAAGGAAAGAAAAACTTACAACTGCCCAACTAGAGAAAATCTCCAGCCTTGCTTGCAGTCCAAAGACGTTGTGGCAGCAAAGGTTTGGCTCAGCTCTTGCTGGGTTTGATTTTTGGTTCCACCTGCAATGGTTCAGCACCACCTCCCCTGAGCTTTCCACAGATGTTACCAAAATCCTCTGAAAACTCTGAGAAAAATAAGACTGTCTCTAACTTTAGATGTCTTTTTTACTGACTGCAAGTCAGGCTTTACTTTATTCCTGGCCCGGGTTTGTGTGTAGCTGACAAAGTTCCAGCCTCCTCACAGACCCCGACACGAAACTTTTTCACTTATTTATACATTTCTAGCAGAGAAATGAATGTTCATTGGTTCTAAGTCACATAATTCTCTTCATTAATCAGTATTCTGTCCTCTGTGGGTTATTGATTCCTCTCTCCTCATGCTAAGCTGGGCCACATTCTTTAGTCCTTTTGTCATCTTTTGCTCAGACAAGGAATTTCCAACTTTCCAGGCCTTAATCTCCTGTATCTTCTGGTTATTCCAACATCCTTGAAGGGTCATGAATTTAATATCCCAGATGTCCAACCTTCACTTCCCTTTGGTTCTGTTCATTGAAGCTTGGCAGGGTTAGTTTTAGCAGATTTAAGGTTTTGGTGATTTAATGATCAATGTAACAATAAGAGCCTGTGAAGAAACTTAACTGGTGCTGGCTAAAAGTGGGCATGGCTTAAAATTAATTAGAACAACTCATTAAAAATTAGTTAATTTCCAGCACAGACAGAGCTCACCTGGTCTTTACACAGAGTTCCAGCAGCTCCTGCTGCCTCCCAATGAAGCCACCTCTTGAAAATCAGGTTTATTGTGTCTGAACAACGCAGAGAATTGAGGCTGAACAACCATTCCCAAATCCCCCCTGGGGAAATCTCCCTCTGCTTCGGCTCTGCCATCTCCTTTTCCAGCCACCACCTGGGAGAGGAGGCCACAGGGCTGGGCAGCCTTTGGGAAGAGCCCAGCAGGGAGCACAGGAACCCCACGTGGGGTTAAATCCACGGATTTGAGCCACCTCTGTCCCCTTCTCTTTAATGAGGATGAGCCCCCCACCTCCAGCTCATTCCCTGTTCCCTGCTTAGCCAGCTCTGATTCTCTCTTCACCTTTGAGCCCCTCCACTCAACAATTCCACTGGAAATTCCTGATGCCAGACCCTGGTCCTGCAGGGAAGGCAGAGCAGCTGCACATCAGGAAGTTTCCAGCTCGTGCTCGGAGAATAACAGGAATTTTTAATCGCCTTCCTGCCTACATAAAACTGACAGGGGGGAATGTGCATTTCCCTAAATAAGAGAAACAATCCTCACACGGAAAAAAGATTTCTCTCTGAGGGCTGTTTCCATGGCAACGGGTAAATTCCAAGCTCCAGCTGTTTTGGCTGCAGGGGTACTGGCAAAGGTACCAAGGTTGTTGTTAATTATGAAGCCATCTCTGTCCTCTCATGCAAATCAGGCTGGGTCACTTTGGTTCAAAACCTCCCCAAAGCTGGCAGAGGACAAGTCTGCAAAATGCCACCCTGGCAGCTGAAAGCCTAAGAAAGCTGAGAGTGACAGAACAGAAGGAATTAGGGAAAAATTGGGGAAATGATTCCTGATTTTACCAGGTAGTTCACAGCCATCATGCCAATATATCCATGCAGCCCTTTTGATCCTGCCAGAACTCGGAGTCCCAAGTTATGTAAGGATACATGATTTTATACACAATTCTATGTGATTTTATATGATTTTACACCCAATTATACATCTGCTCCTGCAGTGGTTAAATGGACATTGCAGCACACAACAGTCCATGGCAAAATAAAGGTGAAGTATTTCGAAAAGGGGAAAAAATGCCCCCTGAAACACACACAGAGACCTCTCACAGTCCTACCCAAACACACTCACAATGCACAATTCCCTGAACAGGAACTCCCCATTCCGTTTCCAGGGATTTATCCCTGCAAATAGAGGCAGGGTAATCCCATGGAGGGAAAATAATCCACATTGTTGTGTATGCAGGAAGAGGGAATCAGCCAGGGCAGGCAGCGAAGTGTTAATGGAATTCACTTCAGGAATCTCCTGCATTTGAATCCCTGAGCAGGAGGCTTTAAACTCCTTTAACCTGGAAAACGGGAGGCAATAATTGCATCCTGTTATCTTCACTGAGCTCCATTTTCTTCTGAACTCTGCCCGGTTCTGAGCACTTGGTGGAGCCTGGCTGAGGCTGCTTTTTCCCACAACAACAAATAATGAAAGTTGGTTTTTAGTCTGGGCTCAGAGAGCTGAGCTTGGATGTGTGAGGGAACCAGAATTCACCTGAAGGCAGACGGAGCTTTGGACTTGCAGCATCACTTCAGTGATTTGATATCACCTCACTCACCCCTGGCTGCCTGGAAATCCTCCAGGGCTGCTCAGGATTCCCTGAATCATTCCCAGGGATTTACAGGATCAGGTCCCACGCAGGCAGGACAAAGGCACGTCCCAATGTGTCTCTGCTTCCAAACATTTAACCATTCGGGATCCAAGGATCTCTTTAATGAGGATTGCCAAAAAGCCCATTAAAAATGATGCACAAGAGGTGATGAGCAACTGGTGTCTCAAGCAGGTTGAATTATGGCTCAACTGAACCTACAGAGTAGTTAATAAAGCAGAAATGCACGAGCTGTTACCAAATATTAAACCAAAAACCATCAGAAAGGAGATAATTTTGTGCAAATCTCTCTAAATCTGGCGTCACTGGACAGCTTCCCTTAACAATCAATGGCAACACTCCTAAAAAAATCATGTGAGCCCAGCTTTTGTGTACATTCAATGTTTTGGGGTCTTCAAGGGAGCCTCCAGACAAGGATCCTGGGAATACAGCAGCATTCAGGCTTGGAAGAGGACAGTGAAAGACCCCAAACGGTCTGGGTTTGATTTTAGTTCAAAGCTGATCAGGTCAGCACCACTCCTGTGCTGCCAGGGGGTTCTTTGGAATATCTTCAGATTTTCCTGTGTAGATGAAACTTCTGGAGATCCTTAAACAGACATTTTGTTCCCTGAACCACGGGGTTTAACTCATGGATGGCACCGCGTGTAGGGAAAGCAGAAGTGTCAAAGACCCTTTCAAATTTTCAGCTTCCATTTCTTCAACTTTCAGAGACAGAAACCAGACCAACTTAAAGCTTTCAAGATTCTTTATTCCTACCTTTTCAGATGAAAATCTTTGTATTTATGTAATGGATTATCCATGTTAACCAGGTAAAAATCACCTTGATAGCACTTTGAGTCAGTTACACCTCAGAGCCTGCCGGAGCTGGTCACCCCTGGCTTTTATTCCTGTCTAGAAATAAGATTCCTCACTTGTCACCATGTGTTGGCCCCAGTTTCCCCAGTCTGACACTTCGGCCACTAAAGAGACCCTGAAGGAATGAAATTTCGGTGTTGGGGTTTTCCGTATCCCGCTTCGCTACAAGTGGAAATGCCCACAAAGTTCTGCGCCACTTCCAGCAGGAATCGGTGGTGGGAATGAAGGAGGGAAATGAGGAAGTTGGAGCTGGAGGAGCTGCGAATGGTTTTCAATTAGCGGGTCCTTTTTGTTGTTGTAAAGAGGGGATTAGGGCAGGTCCCAGGCAAGGGGATAAAACCTCCTGCCCCAGAGCTCAGGCGGTGCCTCAGCCTCTGCCCTTCCCAAAAATCACCGGGAAAAATCCAAAGGGCAGCCGGAGGTGACTCCCCATGGCTGTTGGCTGCGCTCTGGTGCTGCTGCTGGCCCTGGGCTGTGCCCGGGCAGGGGAGTTTTGCCACGGCTCGGCCGGCGGTGCCCGGCGCTGGCACCGCGGCTTCCAGTGCCCCGAGCGCTGGGACGGCCCCGCGGCCACGCTGTGCTGCGGCTCCTGTGCCCTGCGCTACTGCTGTGCCAGCCCTGCCGCCCGCCTGGACCAGGGGCACTGCCCCGGGGCGCTGCCCACGCCCGGGCCGCCCGCGCCAGGTAAGCGCCTCCAGCCCTGGGCACCGCCGCCCGAGCTCCCCCGGGCATCCTTCCACCGCTGGCACCGGCCCCATCCCGCTCCTCCAGCCCTGGGCACCGCCGCCCGAGCTTACCCCGGTGGCACCGACCACGTCCCGCCCCTTCCCCGCCTGGCACGGCGTTTGTTTGTGGCCGGAGCTGCTCTGGTCCCTCCTCTGGGAACAGGGAATAACCTGGAGGGTTCCCTCAGTTTTCTGTCAGTTCTACTGGAAAAGCCTCAGAGCTGCCCCGCGGGAATGGGAATTTAACCCGGAATCCCCACGGGAGTGGGAATTTAACCCGGAATCCCCACGGGAATGGGAATTTAACCCGGAATCCCCACGGGGACGGGAACACAACCCGGAATCCCCACGGGGATGGGAATTTAACCCGGAATCCCCACGGGGACGGGAACATAACCCGGAATCCCCACGGGGATGGGAATTTAACCCGGAATCCCCACGGGGATGGCTGGCTGATGTCCTTTTCCCCCGCAGTGCCCGGGTACCTGCCCTTCCTCCTGGTCGGCTCCGTGTTCGTGGCGTTCGTTGTCGGCGGTGCCTGCGTTGGAATTTGCTGCTGCAAACGCTTCAAATCCCGGGACGAGGGGCAGCCGGGAGGACTCGCAGCTGGCCAGACGTGGCTCCTGGATGTTCCCCGTCCCCTGCCCAGCTCCGTGGGCGCTGCCCCCCGGAGCAGCGGCCCCCGCCTGGCCCCGGCTCCATCCCCTCCCGTCCCGGGGCTGGCTGCAGACCCTCGGTTCCTAACCCCAACTCCCGGCTCTGCACAGCTCTCACAGCCCTCCCGTGGCCCCCACAGGATCCCCACTGACCACACCGCCCTCGGGGCTCCTCTTTTCCCCAAAAGAACGAGCCATGGGCTGGCACCGGCCGGCCCCGGGCCGTTCCCCGCAGTCTGAGGGTGCCTCACCCGGCCGCATCCTCCCTCATCGCTCTGATGACTTCTTTGGGACTCAACAGAAGACTTGCAAATCGGCAGCAATTTTGTGCCTCAATTTCGGCTTTTTACAGCCCTGAAGGTGCCATTTTAGAGCTTATTGTAGCTTCTTGGGCTTTTAAACTTGGATTATTTTAATGCGAGGTTCTGAGGTCTGCACACCTGCTCAAGGACTGACTGAAGCTGTACAAATAAGCCCCAGCATCCCCTGGTCCTTTCAGGCTGCCGTGCCGTGTTCTGGGCACATCTCAGAGGATTTGGGCTCAGTTTCTGTGGCTGTCACTGCTCGGCAGCTCGGGGCAGGGCAGCACCTCAGTGGGGTTTTTAATTGTGGGGTTCTACAGCACAGGAGGACCGGACTTAACCCATCACTTCCAGCGGTAAATCGATGGGGAAACACTGCCCTGCCCCTCAGGGACTCTCAGTGCTGCTAAAGGAGCAACTTTCATCCTTGATCTCACTGAAATGTCATTCAGTACAGATGCCACGTGAAGATAATAAACAACAAATGTGTTGCTTCCTCTCTTCCAGTGGCTCAGTGGGTTTTTTTTGCCTTTCTTTCCATAACTGGACACTCCAAATGGCTGAAGAATTAAAGGGTGAGGGAAGAACAAACCGAGATTCTGGGCAGTTTTCCTGAGGAGAAGCTCCTGGCTGCAGCCGTGCCCTTCCCAGCGGGACACTGATGGGAAGCAATTGTCAAAATCCACAAGTCGCTGCTGGGGTGTTTTACCAGCTCCTGCCAGCTCGGAATCCTGAGGGATTGGGCTGTTAAAAGGACTCCACAGGTGTCACCAGCAGGAGCAGAGAACAAAAGAAATCTTATCTGTATAGAGGGAAATGCTGGAGCTTTCCCCTTCTAGTGCTGCCTCTCCAACAGCAGATTGGAAAAACAAAAAGTTTGGAAAAGTCTCCTGTAATTCTCTTGGATTCGCAGACTCTGGATAAACAAATATGACCTTACACTGATTTATTTTATTTTAAAATGTTACATCAGGGTTGTGGGGAGCAGAAAGTCCTACGGTTGTGCTCATATTACATCCAAGTGGCCTCGTTTGTAGGGAAAAAATCATATATTTGATAATTCCTGGCTCTTTCAGGGGGGTGAATCAGGAATTTCACAGATTTTAGCAGAGCCAGGGCAGTGCCTTGCATTTCCTTGGCCAGTTCCTCTAAGAATATAACCAGGAAAATGGAATAGCCTAAAAAGAAGAGCTTCCCCAAAGTACTGACTCATATGGGGCACTTATTTTACTCCTGAAAAATAATAAGGTTTCCAGAAAAATAGCAGCTGGAACCTCAAAGCGTTGTTACAGTCAGGGGAAGGTCTCTGGGATTTATGGATGACTGCCCCTGGAATGCTGGGCTTTCAAGTCAGGTTTTAAACTGGGATTGCTGAAAGCACAAGGAAAATAATTCTTTTTTTATGAAGTAATTTGTTTGCAGTCGGCTGAGGGGAATCTGTAGCTGAGGGGAGGATTTATCTTGTTCGATGTCCAGCTTTGACAGCCCATCATGGGGAAATCTCATGTCACTTCAGGGACAAAGTGGATAAAATCTTTCCTGACTATTTTTTTTTTGTTCTGGGAAATACAACAACTCCCATCTCATTTCTGGTGTTGGGAAGATCTGTTTTATGCTCGGGCAGTAGAAATGGAGAATTTGTGGGTTTATCAGCTGCTCTCTGCTCTACTAAAACCTGATTATTATCTGCTTTAGCCTTCCTGAACTAGAAGGGTAAAGGAATCCCTGAGCTGACACTTAAACCCAGGTCTGTGGTGTACAAAAACCTCCTGTAGCTGCAACAGGAATGGAAAATTCTCCAGGAGGCAGCTGCAGGATAAGCTTTGAATTTAAACAAGAAACCAGAGCAGGGCCAAGAGGTGTAACCCTAAGGAATGAAAAGGGAAAGAGTTGAGCAGAAGTGAGGAAGTGCTGCTTTAATTGCTACCTGGTGAGGATTAGCAGCTGAAGGCAGCACATCTTCCTCCTTCCCACCTTCCTCTGGCTATCTCCTCCCTGGAAAACTGAGGGGAAAAAATATCCCCCAAAACCACAGACAAAAACAAAAGAAAACAAACCCCAACCAAAAAAAAAGAAAAACTAAACCCTCCCAACAAACAAATAAGCAAACCCCTCAAACCACCAAAAACAAACCAAAAAAACCCAAACGGGCCCTGCTCCTGAGTTTGGCACATCTTTAGCCGGATGGGACGTGTTCATGCTAAATCCCTTTTCCCCCTGAACTGCTTTTCCCAGCTGGAGCAGGAGGGCTCAGCAGGGACTGAGTTTGGCACCCACTGTCCTGGGACTGGCTTTGTTTGCCCAGTGCTGCCCCATCTCATCCCATCCCATCCCATCCCATCCCATTATCCCATCCCATCCCATCCCATCCCATTATCCCATCCCATCCCCTCCACTTCTCCTTACCAACTGATTTACCCCCTGTGCTCCTCAAGCCACGGGAATGACACAGGTGATGGGAATTTTCTCGATGCATTCCCTCTGGATTTAGGAAGAAAGGAGAGTTAAGGGTTGAAAAGATGAAGGAGCAGCTGTAGCTCTCCAAAGCTCGAGAAAAGGTGTCCATGAGGCTTCTTATGTGCTTTGACAAAGGTTTTAATTCTCTTTAGCTTCAATTGGTTCCTGATTGAGCTGAGAGAACCCAAAATGTGTTTGTCCAGATGTTTTAGGACAGATTTACCCGAGCTGGTTTAAAGCATGGCTTTAAGCAGGGTTCAGTTGCACAGGACTGTGTCTCCACAATATTCCTGCTCTGCTCCTTTCCTTTTGCTCTGAGTTAATGCAGAGCACTGACCAATCCACCCTGGGCCAGCAGAAAACAAACCCAGAGCAATTTAAAGAGCTTTTACTGCCACGAAGTCAGGATGTTTCAAAATGCTGAATAAAAAGCAAGCTGCCTTTCTGAACAGGTAAACCACGCGAAATTACTCAAGGCTTTTTGCCTCTTTCCCTTTTTACCCCTTCCAAGGCCACCTGGTGGAACTGAGGAGAGATTCCAGCAGCCCTGGCTCCATAAATTGGATGAATCCAGGATCCAGGGTTGGTATTAGCAGCATCCATTCAGAGCTGTACCTCAGTGATCCAGGCACTTTCCTTTTCTTATGAACTTTCTGCTGACAAAATTCAATGTCATGAACTTGTGCCACCGTGCACGCTGTAATTTACACAGGAGAAGTGGAAATAGGGTGCTTTTACATGGAAAAATGTACCCAGGTATTCAGGAAGAGGAAAGGCCCTCTGGAGGAGCTGCCAAGGGAAGGGGAGGAGGCTGGGCAGCGTCTCCCCTGCCACACACCAGACAGAATCTGCTGTGCCTAACAGATAACAGCATTCTCCTCTGAAATCTCCTCTTTGTCCATCACTCAAATTCAGATTTGGTGTTCAAGGCATCCACACTGGTGTCACAAAGAGCAAAACCTGAAAAACAAGGGCTGTTTAAAACATCTCTTCTTAGCAGCCCAGAGGTACCCCCAAAGCCACGGCTGCAGGAGAGCATTGGTGCCAATGCTTGTGGGATTTCTGCTTTCCTTGGATCCTGGTGAGGAATTTATAAGCAGATGCAGGCAACTCGACAGCCCTTCTCTTTTTATGTCGCCAATAATTATTCAGATAATTGTCTAATTTTTATTTGAAACTCCCCAAGCTCTTTGCCTCAATAATTGAAGTTTTAGTCGTACTCTGGGGTTTGAGGAAACAGAGCACGGCGTCTCCTGCAAGAAAAATCCAACGGATGTTCCTTTGTGGCTGGAATTCAATCTGTTCTAAGTGGGGCCTCTGCTCCCTGGTGCTCTGCTTGCTGTGGCAACAGGAGAGATTTCAGCATTCATGTACAGGGTGTGCATGCAGGAATGCAAATGTGGCAGAGCTGCAGAGTTCATCTGAAATGCTGATGGAATTGCAGAGCTGGGGCCTGAAGGACACGCAGTGCTCACCTCTCCTTCCCACTCATAAAGAATGTCCCATTGGCCACAGGTCAGCAGGGAGTGCTCCTCACTTGTCGCTGTTACGTGGAGAAAATGGCCTTGAGCTTTATTGAGGGTGAGGGTGTTGCTCAGCCTCCTTCTCCAGGGGTGTTCATTCCACGTGTGGGGCACTCACTGAGCGCTTTGCAAGCATTTCTCATTCTGCTCAGGTGGAACCTGCTCCAACAGGCAGAGCTTCCTTCAGATCCCAGAAGGAAAGAGCAAAACACATTACAGTGAGCAGAGAGGGAAATGGGGGGAATCCACCACAGCTTCCATCAGAGAAGGTTTTTTCTGAATTTTCCCCACTCAGGTGAGCAGGGATAACCATCCAGGAAGTTGAACCAAGTCACATTTTAAAGTAAAATAATTGTAAACCCCTTGCTAAGGGCTCCTGAAAGTGCTCCAGAGTGAAATGCTCTGCATTTCTTGGCTGTGTCCACAACAGGGACACTTCCCACTATCCCAGGTTGCTCCAAGCCCTGTCCAACCTGGCCTTGGACACCTCTCCCGAGCCAGAGAGGTGTTAAAGCACCTGAGCTCCTGTAGAGAAGGATCCTGGAAGGAAAGGGAAGGGAAGGGAAAGGCTGGGAAATTTGTTTACTGAATCACAGTCTGAGGTGAGTTTTAGCTCTCTCAGGAGGCTCCAGCCACATAATTGCAAATAGTTATTTTAGCTGAACTTCATAACTCCAAGTTGCAGTGATTAAACTGAAACTCCCATCCCAGACCTGCATGAAGATGAGGCCTAACAACAACTGTTAAATCTCAAACTCGCATTCAGCCACCTCAGTAATCTCTTTAAAAAAGCAAACATCTGCAATCCCATTATCAAGCAGCCCAGAGGCTGAAATCTCCCAAGTGGATATGTTGGGGAAGAGAGAAATTTTGCTTAAAAAGGAAGCTTTTATCCCCAGGATGAAAAATCTCAAGCAAGGAAAGCAAAATGTGCTGGAAAACATAACCACGACCTTTTTTGTCTCTCCTCAATGTCTGAGCAATTAAAATTCCCCAGTGGGTTCCCCCCCTCTGAAATGCAGGTCCAGCCCATCTTTTAAAACAACGGCTTCATGTTTATCACAAGGAGTGTAGAGTTGTTTCTTCGTGGCAAGCACAGCTGATACAACAAACAGCCTCACATTCTTAGGGGGTTCTGGTACATAAATCAAAGTAATTCCTACCACCACCAAAACCCCCGTATTTCACTGTGATAACAACTCTGGAGCATCTCGTCCCTGCACAGTCATCATCCATCCGAGGCAGCCAGGGCAGGTTTTCTCCTTTCATGAATCAAGAGAGAGAAACCAAACGTTGAAGCTGATCTTGCTGAACCTTTTCAGGTGGCTGAGCAGAACCCTGGCTGCATTATGATACATCCATAAAAAAATCCAGAGGCAGACTGGGTTTCACACAGCTCACAGCACTGCTAGTGCTTCAGGTTCTCCTGGAAGACAAAGTTTCTTGGGAAGGATGACAAAAAATATCATTACCCTCATTAACTCTATCACATTTCTGTAAATGTAGAGGATTACAGAGATGTGGACCATCAGAGGGTTAACCAGCACTGCAAAGCACATTTTTAAGCACTAAATTTTACCTCTTCAGTTGTCTATTGTTCTTCTGTGAAACGCAGAATGAGGGGGCTCTACCTCAAGGAAGCAATTGAAGTATTAAATGCACATTTGACTGAGTAAATTACCCAGCAACTCCTCTGAGCATGCAGCTGGAGACAGGCAGCGATGAACTCGGGGAGAAGCACAGCAATAGGTTTTATGTAATGGAATTTAACTCTCCTGGTGGGAAGCAGGATGCTGACAGCTTTGGAAGCACTCTGATATCCCTGATTTCCTGCACATCAGAACTGCTCTGGCTTTAGAAGGGGTGCTTCCAGTTAAACTGTTGTTAATATGTTGTAGTCAATAAATCCATGTGGATTCGGGCCTCAGCATCAAAATGTGAACATGAGAAAATGTGGGGCTGTTTGGATCTGGGGGGTTATTTTGGCAGGCTGTAAAAGACAGATCAGAACCCATTCTGGCTTTCAAACATGGAATTTCTACCCATGGAAAAACGCTACATGATGGAGAGATGCCCCGTCAGCAGAGGACAGGGTGAGGAGCATTGTGAATCGTATTTTGTTACAAACGTTCCTTGAACTGGGGAAATTCCCTCCAGCTCCCCAGCCCAATCCATAGCTCTGCAAATCAGGGATGTGCTGCTGTGCCAGACCTTGCACTTGGACACTAATCTCCTTATGCTCCTGAGATCCAAGCTGCCTATTTTAGCCCTAGGCCTGGCCCAGGAACAGCCTGACACAGCATCTTTGCTCCTGTATCAATTTTATCTCAGTGGCCCAAGCACAGGCCCCCCCTGAGCCTCACTAACACCAGAATAATGAACATTTTACTGGCACTGCACAGGGTTTGTGCATCAGCTCTGTCTGTGGCTGGGGTTAGGGGACAGCAGAGCAGATTCTAAATAGGAACATCAGGAGCTTTCCCTGCCAGGCTTCCCACGCCAAGCCATGCCTGTTACACAAGACTTACATTAAAAATCAGAAATCATTGCAAAAACATTGGTTAAAGAGCTGGCCAGGGAGTGTTTCAATAACTTCTGTTAAAAACATCACATGCTCTAGCTCAGCTCCAGCTCTGCTTTGCCATAAGAACAGAAAAGCCAAGTGGGTAATTTTTAAATGACTTTTTTTGCCATTAGGACAGTGTCTTTTATCCCAAAGATAAACACAGATGGCTCTCAAGACACCTGTAATTCTTCCCCTTCAATAACAAACATGCAAAATGGATAATGAAGAGCCAGAAAGGCAGCACTCCATGGAGGTGCCCTCAGCTGGCCCAGCCAAACACAGAGATGTTGTCAATATTTCCTTTATTTGGGGAGGGAAGAGAATAAAGTTTAAACAACAGCTTCGCTTTTAAGTTTTAATAAAACTCCTGCAACTCCTGGGACTCTCCCAGCCTAGATCAAGGTTACCTCATCTGCACTTTGGAGTTTTGAGACACAAGCTGGTGTTGGATGCTGCCTGCTGCTGCCCAGGCCCTGCTGTAAGGACAAGCAGTTCTGGTGGGGCAGAATGCATTGAAGCACCCAGAGCAGCTCCTGTTCCATGCTGATGGTGCCACAGCTCCACTGGCTCATCCCACTCTGTCAGCTTGGGGGCTGAGTTATGGTTTTAATATCTCGCTCTCTGCTCTGCCTGTGATTTGTTCTGTGTTGTGTTTCTGATCTGTACTTCAGGGTAATCCGTTGTTGGAGACACTGGGGCTGCTTGTCACAGAGCTCTGCAAACACAACAGCTCTTCACCCTACAAATTCTGTGTATCTGTGGCTCTACATGATGGGAACGTGTTCAGGATCGGTGAAGCTTCCAGAACATTTGAGCACCAATTCCTGACAGAACAGAAATACATCTTCACACTTCATTTTTAAATGAAAACAATCAGCACATTCCAGTGTGTGTTTTCCCCATTTCCATATTTCCATTACAACCTTCATTCAAAATGCATCTTCATGCGTTCTTTACGAGTATTTTACTTCAGATATTTAATGTACAATTAAATATTCAAACATTCAGTACTTCAAATATTTCATGAACAGAAAATGTAACATTGAATCAATTTGGCTTTTCTTTAGTCAGCTATTCCCAAGGCACTACACATATGGATACACCTTACCACATAAATAAGCATGCAGTGGATCAGAGTCTGTATTATTATTCATAACTAAGAGAGGACTGTAAATGTATTTTGCTTTTCAAAATTCAGGAACAATCCAGCAGAGGCTTTTGAGTTATCACAGGAGTCAGCAGGTGTTCTGTGAATGAGGAATTGGAAGGCTCAAGGCCTCAGAGCTGTAAGCATTCCTGAGTTCGAAGAATTAGGAAAGGTAAACAGGCGCAGGAAAGAATCATGGGAAATTCCATTTAATGCAGGACAAAGGCAGGGGGATGTAGATATACCCTTAATGAAGGGAATAAAGCTTGACAAGGAGCTCAAAGCAAGCAAAACCTGCAGACAACTGTCCTCAGCTGAATTCATAGCGGGGGGGAAAGTGAAGATCCCTTATCCAAGTCTAATCCAGCTGTGGAGAGCGAAATTTTTACAAGTTAAAAAGGAAAACAACTGAGGCTACAAGTTTTGATAGCTCTGCAGCTCTGGTGTAATTTTTGACAGCATTTTTGGTTCAGGTAACCAGAACTGAATGTTCTGAACTGGGTAACAGTTACTGGTAACTTTAATGACACTTCCCCTATTAGGTCATTAAGATCAGTCCATTTGTTTCCCTTGTTTTTAATTATCTTCTGTGGAGTCATCCTGGTTTTATACTGGTGTAAACACATCCCATCCCATGCTGTTTAATTGCCTTAAAAATTCCGTTTGCCTGTTTCTGGTTTTATGGGGACTTTAACTTGCAGGTGTTTAAATCAGCAGGGAAACAAAAAGATCATCTTAGAAGGAAATGGAGTCAACTCGAACTATATTTTCATTTTACGACTGTTGGTTTTCTTCCACTGGCAATTCCCAGTCAACAACCTCAGGTGAGAGAATGTGACATTTTTAACCATCTAAATCCCATAATTTTGAAGTAACTATGGGCTTCTGCTTGTTATTGCTTAAGATTCAACAGAGGCTGCATCATAAATGAGCCTTGGAGGAAACCAAGTCTATTATTCCTGCTAGCTGGGGCAATGGCAACCATCATGAAAGTAAAATTACTGCCAATAAATCAAGAAACTAATTAGAATCAGATCATCAAGCTCCTTTTCTGCTGGAGCCTCGGTCTCCTGGCCTGGGTTAGGAGGATTTACTCCAGAGTACACGCCCGGGCCGAGCCAAGTCTGTCGGTTTAGCTTTTCTGATACTTCCAGAAATTCACTAAACAGCTCAAGAAGGTTCAGTGGCACTTGTGGACATGGATCTGGGCTGGCAGCTCTCAGATAGGAAGGCTGGGAACACAGAGATCAGGAAATCTGGCTCATGCCTATGGATGGAGTCAGAAGGAATCAGCCTCTGCTCTCCCTGCACGGCCCCAAGCGGAGCAGGAGCTCAGCTGAATGTCTCAAATCCAAAAAGCCTGGGCTTGATTTCCTTCCTTTTTCCTTCTGGAGAGCCCTCCCTCTGCCAGCTCTGCCAGCAATGATCAATATGACATCAGATGGAAAGGATGATGAGCATGGCTGTGCCCAGGCATCTCAAACAGGGAGGAGGGATCTCTGTGGTTCCAAGGAGACGATAACTGGGTCTGACAGCGTTTGTGAGGCTCTGCACTCTGAAATCCCCTTTCATCCCCCCACTCTGGGGATCTCCTGGGCACGGCAGCATTTCACCTGCCTGCCAAACTCAGCTTCCTCCTGTCAATCCTCTCCCTCTGTGGGTGGTTCAGCAACTCAAATGGAGCACAATTATTTCATAAATATCCACCAGTGAGCTTAGGAACCTTGGGGGAAAAGCACAGGACTTGTGAAGTTCTCATCTTGAGGATACCGTGGAAAGGTGATTCACTCCAAAGGATAACACAAGCAATTAGACAATCTTACATTATCAAAGGTTAATAATGACAAAGGTAATGAAAACATTATCAAAGGTTAATAATGACAAAGGTAATGAAAAACAAGATGCATCTGTCAGCAAGAAGTGCCACAATGCGAATCCAGGCTGTCACTCTGTCTGACCTTACAGGAGTCATTTGCTCGTTGTGCCTTTGATTTCCCAGCACTAATCTTTATTTTACCTGTCTTTGGAGAGTAATCAGTGTTTTAAATGTTCTTCAAAATTATAGGAGTCAGTACAAATTGTGTTCCCATATGTACCCTTAATTGGCTTTTAAGGACATTTTAGGCATATGCATGTTCATAAGTCTAATAGGAACTCTTAAAAGCCCAAAATAATTTGGGACCAAAACTGACACCTGAGGGCCATTCTATTAATGGGAGTTGAGATTTAACAATTTTACAGTTTTTTTGTTCATAACCAGAGGGAAGGACAGGTTTACTCAGTAGCTGCAGCATTACTCAGCACAGAGACCTGAGGAATGTTCCAGAAAGCACCAAGGGGTTTGTCTGGCCCACAGATAAAATCACTATTTAAGATTATAGGGGCTACATCTATTGAGGAGATCTGCCTTAGATTAGGACACTGGAGTCCTCAAATATCTACACACAAAAGTGCCACAGACTGGTTGCCCAACTTCAAATTAATGTTTGTTTTCTGAGTCACCAAACAGTCCCAGAAAATGAAGCGAGAAGTTTTCTCCCCAAAAGATACAATCACTCAAAACAACTCACCTCCTTCCCAGAAGGGAAGTGCTCAGAGCAACATTGATGTTCCTTCCTCCAGGACCATGAGATTTCTCAGAAATGGGCTTAAGCTCAGAACAGATGACAAAGGTCCTCTGAACTACAAAATCAATCCACCTTCTCCAGTAGAAAGAATATTCCACCAGCAAAGGACTGGAAAGGAAAATAGAAAATGCCTTGCTAATATGACCCACAGCATGTGTGGGGCACTTCAAAACTGCAACAAACTGGCCGAGGAACAAATACATTCTGTGGTTTTATACCATGATGGGTTAAACACAGTGGCAGTATGAAAAGCTGCAATTTCTAAATTAAAGCATTTGGTAAACTGCCAAAATAACTCATCAGTTCGAAGTCAATCCTGAAAGATTCCCAAAAGAGTCAACCTATTACCAAAGCAAACAGATTAATAAGTGCAGTATTGATCTGCCAAGAGCATGGGATGCCTTTGGTGATCCCTTTGGAAGCTCTTCCCACAGCAATGCACTGGGAATTCAGCAGGATGGGCCACAGGGAGATCATTAAGCAAAAATAATAAAGGGAGAGAAGAAAATGAAGGAAAGAAATCTCAAGCCTTCACTCGATGGGTTTCTGCTTCTCCTCTTTCCCATGAATTAATGTCACGTGCAGGCTGTCCATCCCGGGGAATGCAACATTCCTTGGAAAAACAACAATAACTCTGCATGGGGGAAAGATGAACAGAACTGATGCAAACCTGCACACAAGGAACCAAACGGAGCTAGAAACCAACCCCTCTGTGTGTCCCCAGAAGCAGGAGGATGTGGGGATTTTCCCAGGTTGCTGCTGTAAAGCAGCACTGATTTATTCAGACACAAAAGATTAAGGCTGTTGGGGAAGATGTGATTTAGAAATTCAGTGTCTGGTGAGGATCTGTGCTTCCACATGAACGGATATCCATCCCTGTGAATGGATATTGGATAATGCTGCCTAATGGAACTTTATTGCATTTTCAGATGTTTTCCCATCGGCTTATTGAAATTCTTGCTGCTGTAAGAAGAGAGGACTCACAAGGAAATCTGCAGTTTGCAGGCACCAAAGGAGGAAGATAAAAATTTGCTCTTTACCACCTCTTTAGGACAAGCTGAGGGAGGATATTCATCCAGCTGAACACACAAGGAAAATCAGGAAGGCAGAGCATGGCCTTGCTGACTGCAATGCTGTTTCCTACACCAAACCCAACGCAAAATTAACAACAGCTGACTACAAATACAGATTTTTTTTTGTTCCTGTCTGAAACTCGGTGGACATATTCACTATCCCATTTGGATGCAGAGCTCTGATCTGCCAGGGACACCTGCCAGTCTCCAGCAACTTTAGGCAAAGATCAATCCATTTTCTAATTAGTGATGGGACTTAATGGCAGCTGAAATGACCATTTGAAATACAGCAAGCCCTAAACAATGACTTCCCGGGATGCTGCCTGCCCCAGAGCATTTCCTTTGTAATCTTTCCACCTCTCTACTCTGTTGGATGATTTATGGTGTCTGGGGGCTCCTTGGCAGTACTTTCTGTGCTGATAAAGAGGAAAACCTGGACTGTATCTTAAATTGTCAACAAATGCTTTCAAATTTGCTAAGAGTTCTTGTATTTGTTCTTCATATTTGCAGAGTTAAAATAAAAATGCTCCAGCCCCAAACTGCCTTTTCCAACAGAACAATGCCCGTGAGCATCTCATTATTGAGCCCCATGAACTTTCCTCACCATCAGCTTAATTCTACTGGCCTCACCCCATAATTCCCAACTGGATACCCAACCTCGTGGTGACAGCCCAATTAATTCTGCTGGCATCATTAACGAGAAGCTGATTACTTGAGAAACACACCTGGCAAGCGGGAGTTCCATGCAGCCCTCTGGCTAAAAGGGATGTTACAACTTTAATAGAAGGAGACATCAAAAAGCGTTTGCCCACACCAAGGAATTCAACAATTGTGTTTAAATTTAATATAACATATGATAAAGAGTTGAGCTGGAGTAAAAGTCTGTCACTGGCTCTCACACAATATTATTTATGGCTCTATATAGGCCCAGCTCCATGACATTAGCAGGCAGAAACCTTAATACCTTGTGACACAACCGGGCTGAGCCATCCAATATCACCCCCAAATCCTTGAAAAACAAATACTCCTTCAAATAATTATGCTGTTCCAACATATTAACTTCCCAGGTACCAGCAGGGGAGCAGTGATGAAATGTCCTGTTTTAGGGAAGACCACTGAAAAGCCTTGTCTGTATCCTGGGCTTCAAATCAAAAACCTTTAATATTAGGATCACACTCTGCACTGAATAAATGTCAGAGAAATAAACTTGACGGAACAATATATTTTTCATGCTCTAAAATGAATTTTAAAAAGGACCTGGAACAGGAAATTACAAAGTCTTTAACCTCCAGGGGAAAAAAAGATCAAATACCACCTGGGTCACTAATAATCTAATGTCAACTGTTTCCATAAAAAATGGGCAATGATAAATAATCAAAGCATTTAGTGGGAGCTGTGGGGATCTGTGTTATTCTCAGTTATTCTGTGTTATTCTCTGTTACTCTCTGATTATTAGAATTTTCAAGAGAAGGTAATGTTTCTCCCAGCCCCGTTTCCCCACGGTTTATAACCCAGAGCACGAAATCTCTGATGTTATCTTCTAGATCCTTCCAGATCCTCATCTCCCTCAGCCAGGCTGCTGGAGAGACGGTTTGCTGCATTATCTGCAAGGTGAACCTCTGGGCTGGAGAGGTTTAGGACACAAGGCAGGTTTGGCTGATCTAAACTGCACATAATTCCATAATTCCAGATTCCTGCCTCCACGGGGTTGGCAGCCAGGGCTCCTGGCATTCAGCTGACTCCCACCTCCTGCACTGGGATAATTCCCCTTCCACTCACCCACCTCTCTGATCACTGCTCTCGTTTGTGTGCACAGAAAAGCTAAAAGAAATGTTTATCCCATGTGAATTATTTTAATTTCTTGCAGCAAACCAGAAGAAAAGGGCCAGCCCCAAGCAGCCCATTCAGCAAACAACGGAATCCTAAAACTTGTACCATGTGTAGGCAGAGCTGTTTATTCCACTCTGCTTTACACTCCACTGCATCCATGCATTTATTAATCTCCTGCATCCATCTTGTGAAAAACGAAGTTCACTCTCTGTTAAGATTTAAAAGTTTAATAAAGGACAATAAGGGGCAAAGATAATAAAGCAAAAGTCACAGCGCTGGGTGCTTTTGGCGCTCAGCCAAGAGCCCACCTGTGACCTTTAAAACGCCCTTTTTATACACCTGGAGTATTACATATTCATCAACAATTATGCATATTCATAAACAATTATACATATTCAAAATCCTTTCCAGTAACAATTCAGAATGGAATCTTGTTTTGGTAATTCCCGGAATCCGCAGGTGATTGCATATTTAAATCCTTTCGAGTAACCATTCAGAATGGAATCCAGGCAAATAGTTCATAAGCATAGCTATTTCTAAGTTTGTTTTTTTTTTTGTTAAATGAAAAAGTATTTAAGAAAACCACATCCTCACAACAACGCTACCTTACATAGCATATTTTACATACAGCATCTATTTGTGGCAGAGCCACTGTTACAAAGGCTACTTGAACATCACTTCTTTTAACATTTGCAAAAAGCCAATATTATAGCATCTATTTATCAGAATCTCATGCTGGCCGATCCTTCTTTGTATTAAATGGTAGATCAGCACGGAGTTCTCTGTTCCACGAGACACAGGATCACCTGAGCTGCACTTCATCAAACGTGAGAGAAGACAAGATCAGGCAGTCCAAACTCGGCACCAGGATAAAACCCCAGCGACAGACAGGACACTCTGCATCCCAGCACTGGAGAATCAGCTTTTCTTCCTGAAAAAGGCTTCATTGAAAGCAAAAAAAAGGTGGTATTAGCTAACCTGAAATAGCAATTTTAAAGCAAGACCCCAGGATACGGAAGAGCTGCTTTTATCATGGTATAACCTATGGAAATTGTACCTGAAAATATGGGAAGATTTCATGCCCTAGAATACTTTTTACATCTTATTTCCATGAAGTGTCACATCCAAGGCCATCTGTGTTCATCTTCTTGAATGTAATACACTGTCCTAAAGGTAAAAAAAGTCATTTTTAAAAATCACCTAGTGTTTCCCTTGGCTTTTCTGTCCTTATGGCAAAGCAGAGCTGTAGCTGACCTGTAGCATGAGATGTTTTTAACAGAAGTCACTGTAACACCCCCGGCCAGCCCTTTAAGCAGTGTTTTTGCTATGTCTTTGCTCTGATCTTCCTCGGGATTAAACAAACCCAGCTCCCTCAGCCGTTCTTTCCCAGCCCCTTCACAAATCGCTGGACACGCTCCAGCTCCTCCGTGTCCTTTTCAAAGCGAGGGGGCTACACCTGGGAATGGGTGTGGGCCATAACTGGGGCTGCACGTGGACCAGAACAGCAATCCCATAAAGCCGGGACTATTTTAGGGCCGGATTTTCCGCCTCAGCCTCAGCCGCGGCCGGCCCGGCCTCCCTGCCGCGCTCCGCCCTCAGCGCCTGGGGCCGCCCCTTCCCGCCCGGGGCCGCCGGGCCGGGGTAAGGACCGAGCTCCTGAGGCCGAGGGGAGGGAAAAACACCTCGTGAGCCCGGCCCTGAGGGCTGTGAGGAGCGGGCGAAGGGCGGAGCAGCTCCCGGAGCCCGTGAGGGGCGGATACGGGCCTGGCTGCCGGGAGTTACCGGGCACGGAGCTGCTCCCAGGGCTGGAGCCCCTCTGGAGCCAGGCTGGGAGAGCTGGGGGTGCTCACCTGGAGAAGGGAAGGCTCCAGGGAGAGCTCAGAGCCCCTTGCAGGGCCTAAAGGGGCTCCAGGAGAGCTGGAGAGGGACTGGGGACGAGGGATGGAGGGACAGGACACAGGGAATGGCTTCCCAGTGCCAGAGGGCAGGGATGGATGGGATATTGGGCAGGAATTGTTCCCTGTGAGGGTGGGGAGGCCCTGGCACAGGGTGCCCAGAGCAGCTGTGGCTGCCCCTGGATCCCTGGCAGTGCCCAAGGCCAGGCTGGATGGGGCTGGGAGCAGCCTGGGACAGTGGAAGGTTTCTTTGCACTATCTCATCCAACCATACTCTGTTTCTATTTCAACTCATTCCCCCTTGTCCTGTCACTACCTGCTGTTGGAAATAGTCTTACCTCATCTTTCCTCTAAGTTCCTTCCAGATAATAGCACGGGAAGGTTTGCATTTAATTTTTTAAAAAGGAATAATTTTATCCAAGCATTACTGTAATCCACTACAGATTTGAAAGGAATGCTGCTCAGAATTCATGGCTAATGCTCAGTGCTAATTGTTACTGTGCATTTACCCTGTGGATCTGAACGCGTGCTGCTCTCATCAGTGCTTTGGCTTGATCACAAGTGAGTTGTGATTTTTACCCAGCTGTTGTGGATGTTAAATCAGGTGTGATCTGACTGTACCAGCCCTCTGTATATCCCCTGTGGCTGTAATTAACCCACTCATCCTCCCCGTGGAGCTGACCTTATTTTTGTTTTTCTTTGCAGTGCTGCCCCATGGCGACTGCCCCGGCAGAGAGCTCTGGGAGCCGTGGGAAGGGGCTGGGGTTGGGCCACAGCCACAGCAGCTCTGCTTTGGACTATGCAGGAGACACCTTTGAGTCCTTGGGCGAGGAGGAGGAAGAGGAGAGCGAAGCAGCTGGGTCGTGGTGTTCCACAGAGGGTTTGGAGGGGTCGGCTGTGTCAGAGGCGTTGGGAAGCACATCATCCCCTGGCCAAAGCCATGCAGGTATGCAGAGCTCTCTCTGTTTGAGGCCTGTGTTTCACAGCTTCAATCCCTGCAGTGGAGCCTTCCAACAGCAAAAATAAAGGTGAAAACTGCATACAGTGGCCTTGCAGTGCAAAGTGCTGACCGGATCCGTGCTTCAGACAGCTCCATGGGAAGGACTTGGCCATGGAAATGCTTTCTTAGTAATCCTGTGGTGCTGAAATTCTGTTGGCACCTTAAAAACCTTAAAGTCCCCTAAAACAGAGTAGAGAAGTCAGGTTCTCCTTCGAACTGGGGCCTTTCATTTTCATCTTGCTCTCAGTGGCTTCTCAGGCCTCTGAAGCTTTTTGTCTTTTCACATCTTTGTGGTTTCCTCAGTCTCTGCAGAACTGGAATTCAGAATATTCAGAACTGGAAGGGACCCACAAGGACCATCAAACCCATCTGGAACAAACTGGAGAGCAGGGAGCTGATAGGGAATTTTTAGTCCCTCTGTGCCACATTATTTTCCCCTTGGATCAATATCCTGAGAGAGCTCCCGAGAGCACTTGAGCAGCCACAAATGAAGGGCTGGAAATCGGTGATGGGGCTGCAGCAGGGAGGAGGCACAGGGGGTTAAGTTGGCATTTCAGATCAAACTGAATGTGCCAGCAGCTCTCATTTTCTCAGGGAATCCCATTCTGTGGTTCAGGGGTGATTAGAAATGAGCAGTGTGAGGTATTTTGTGGGACAGAAGCTGAAATCCGTGGCCTCATCTCTGTATTCCTGTGGCTCAGGGTTTCTCCTCCCTCAGCAGGGAGAGCTGGCACATTCAAGTGGAGGGTTATTTGCCTCTCACTTGGCTTTCCTCACAACGTGTGTTCCAAGTTGCCTTTTTCTCTTGCAGAGGAGGAGTCTGAAGCAGTGGATTCTGCAGCTGTGGAGAGAGCTGCCATAGGGAAATGGATTGATGCCATGGGAAAATGGGCTGCTCTGAAAAATAAAGACTCTGGGATTCAGCCAGACAAATCTGTCGTCAGAACTCCTGCTGGTGAGTTTGGTAACTTCAGCAGAGGTTATAATTGCTTCTTTTGGAAGGGGATGTAAACCTGACTTAAATTTTATACACAGGCTGTTAAGTTAAGCCAGCTAATTAGCCTGGTTTAATTAGCCAGGTAATTAAGTACAAAGTTTCTCTTTCATGCTTTCTTGAAGAGCAGTTTGTCTCCCATATCACACGTGGCATTGATGCTCTCTCTGTGTAGTGACGTTATCCTGGTGATGCATTACCACAAAACCTAGGAAAGTACATTGAAAAATGCCCCCACGTTTTAAATTTAACTGCAATCCTCACATTTTTACTGGGCTGTTAAGGTTTTTTTCTCTCCAGCTGTACAGGTACTAAGAAATTTGGGGATTTTTCCCTCCAAAATAAACATGACTTCAGAATTTGTGTGAAATGGTTTTTTCCCCCCTTGTTAATCAGCTGTGTTGATTATTGAATTATTTGTTTGCCCTGTTTTAGTTCCTTTCCCAAGCTGAGAGAGGCAGCAGGGCACCAATTTTGGCAGGAACAATGGAACAGCTTTAACCAAATAATGATGGAGTGTAGGGAGGAGGAGGAGGAGGGAAAGGAGGAAGGAAGGATCCATTTCCATGTACTGGTTATGCAAGGAACTGTGAGAGCAGATGGTGGGATGCAAGCCCTGCTAAAGTCTGTCAAAAAGTGGGTCAGAGATGCTATTTTTAATTAAGAAAAAAGAGCAAGAAAGCTGTAATTGAGCAAAAAATAATGGGAGCAGACGGGGAATCTTCCTCAATCTGCATGTTCACGGGAACAGAGTTTTGTGGGTCACTGTAAGACTGATTAACCAGGAGATCCTCCTGCCTGGGTGCTTCGTGGCATGGGATTTGTGTACAGGCATCCTCAAAGCACCCATCTGTCCTAGAAAAGCAGGAGCTGAGGTCACTTGTAGGCTACTCTGAATTGCAGAGCTCCTTCCCCACAGTGGTGAGTCAATGTTGTGGGCTCCTGACTCATCTCCTGCCTCTCTCTGTTCCTGCAGTTCAGTGGAAGGCAGCTTGTGTGGAGCAGCTCATCTGTAGTAGGGAGGCTTCTCCTGGCCTGCTCCTCCAAGATAATCTTCCTAAAATACATCAGAATCCTGTGACTGATTCCTGGAGAAATTGAAAGGGACCTGATGAGTTCAGAGGCACTGAATGAATGATGAACCACAGCTGAAGGTTGAGGATGTTTTCTGTCTCCACAGGGTTTTCCCTTGAAAGTTGCACTCAGAGGATTTTATTCATAGAATCACTGTCAGATCCTTGTAGTTGTGCACCAGGGAATGCTCTGCCTTTGGGTGATGGATGTTGATGGCAGGGAGAGTCAGAGTGGTCACTGAGGCTTGAGCAGCAAGTTCTGTTCCATTATCTCGAGCTGCTGTAGCAGAGCTGGCTTGTCTCCTGCTTGTCCTGTCACTGTAGCAGCCTCCTCGGGCACGTTGGAGCTTCCAGTGATCAATATGAAGAGCACAAAATACGGTTCATGCTTATCTTTCTTTGATGCAAACACAGCACCCAGCCATGTTACCTCCAAATCAATCATAATTAGCCATGCACTGCATTTTTTATTGCTGAATATTGTCATAAAATAAGCACAGCAACTCTTGTCTTCTGTTACATAAAAATGCTTCTCCTGGGTTTGATCATTCAGCACTTGGTAGCCCCCAAATCTTGAATGGTTTTAGCAAAATCTTGTGGTGTTCTAGCAACTTGGAGATATATATATATATATTTTTTTAAATGCAGTAGATGAGCTCACCTAGAACTGGACTGCTGCACAGTGAGTCCCCTCAGAACACTCAGCTCAGGGAATCGTGTGCACTGAGCACACAGGCTACTCTGAACCAGGGTTTGTTTTATTGCCTCAAGACTTTCTCTCTCACCTGGCTGCTAATAGGGTTAAGTGTGATGGGGGAACAGAAGGTTCTGGTTTGCCTGTGGGAACACTCTGGAATGTCATTTTTATTTTTTATGGTTTTCTTAGTGGGCTGAAAGAAGAAAAAGATGCTGGCCTCAGGAGAAGGGAGACAATTTCGGCACAGTTGTCTTTGTCCCTCCACCCCAGTGTGGTAGCACGAGCTGTTATTAGGCAAATACATCACAGCCACGACTATAAATTCTCAGTTCCACAGAGATTATTCCACCTTAGTCATCTTTAAAATGTACTCAGGAAGCTGCAGTTCTTCACCTTGGATGCATCTGAGAATTCAGGTGGGGCTCTTTAACCCCCTGGCTGGTGCTGTGTTCACCAGTTGCCTCTCACCTCTGTAACGTGTCTCCATTAAATGCTCTGCCTGTTCATTTTGCTGCACTGTTAGCACTGCACTGCTGCTCTGATTGTTCCCTGGGAGGGTGGGCAGGCCCTGGCACAGGGTGCCCAGAGCAGCTGTGGCTGTCCCTGGATCCCTGGCAGTGCCCAAGGCCAGGCTGGATGGGGCTTGGAGCAGCCTGGGCTCATTGAAGGTGTCCCTGCCCATGGCAGGGGTGGCACTGGCTGGGCTTTAAGGTCCTTCCAGCCCAGGTCATTGTGTGACTCTGTGATGATGCACTGTGCTGGAGGAGTTTTACTCACTTGAAATTCCTATTTGTGATAAACAGCCTGACATTTCAGCCTGTTTCTCTCACTCCTGTGGTACCTGCAGGGATCTTTCTCGTGCTCTTTGCTGGTCAGGCTGTAAGCGTGTTCATCTGAACTGTAAAATCAATTTAGGTAATTATGAAGATGTTATCTGGAGCTGCAGAGGTAAAACCTTACTGAAGAGCAGTTATTGATTATTGCCTTTCACAGTTACCTCTTTTTACTTTTTATCTTCTTAAAATAGAGTATTAGTAGAGAATAATACCAACAAAACGCCTGCCAATTTCCCTATTAGATCAAAGACATCAAAGGAAAAGGAAACTCATAAAGACTTTCCTGTTTTACTCCCTCCTCGTGGATTTCAAATGTCACACTTAAGGCTGGAGTTGTACACAGACAGCAAAACCTACACAGGTCACAGACATGGGGATTAGCTTCTCTCCCCTGGAATCTCTTCTCTTCTGGAATCACAGCAGCGTCTTGGTGCACTTTGTGGGGCTTTACTTCCTAAATATTCCACATTTAGTGACCTTCCTGCTAGGTGGGACATGGCTCTGATCGATGCCTCTGCTGGTGTCACTTGGGCTGCTCTTGTCACCTTCTCTGCCTTACTCCTCTCCAACAAACAGAGGGAATGCTGGGTTTGGAGCAACCAAACCTCAGGAAAATATCCTTCTGGAGCAGCCATTGGCACTGGCAGGGGTTCTCTGCACTGCCCTTCAGATCTGCCACCCCAGATGGAGAGAAGGAGCCTTCCAGCATGTCTGGATCCCACATGGAAAGGAGGGAATGTGAGAGACATGGAATAAACCCAACCCCCAGAGCAAGAGCTGAGATCCCCTGGACAGGTGAACCTCCCACACCTGGGGGAAATCTGAATGTGTAAATAATTCAGTTAAAAGACAAACTTTTCTCACAATTTTTTGGGTTTGTTTCTGTGAAATTCTAGTCCTTGATCCCTAATTTACATTCTTTCTGAGCTTCCTGTTAAGCATGAGTTAATATGAAAAAGTAACTCCAGCACTGAGTCGTGCAGTGAGGTTTAAAAATTGCTGTTCCCTTTGCCAGCGTTTCTTCTGGAGTCTGGAGGTGCAGATGAGCAGATGGGTGGGTGTGTGGCAGCGCAGGATTTATGCATTATTGGAAACCAGTTCTTGATAAAATTGCACTTGTGTATGTCAGAAGAGCGTTAAGTGAATTAATTAGGCTGGTATTAAAGTGTCACTAAATGCTCAGTGGACCTGATGTGTTTTACTTCTCCCTTTGAGTACTCAAATGCTTTTGTTCTGCGTTTTTTTCCCCCCTCACAATGGTAACTTTTAAATCTTTTTATTCATTCTATGTTCAGCATAAATGAACCTGCCAGGAACATTTTATTAGCGTGATTAAACCCAGTAGTGGCACATGATTTCCACTTTTTTTACAGGATTCTACATTGAAATTGTAAGGAAAATCACCTGATGACTGAAGTGGTGCTTTCCACTCAGATATTTATGATGCTCCCCCAGATTTTTTTTTTCATTAAATTGCATTTTAAGGTATTGCTAATTCTTATTTATCTGTCTATAAATTGTCACCACATCTTTGCTTTAAATCACTTTGATACCTCATCTCCTTAGGAGGAGTAAATTGCTCTGTGATGCTCAATTCTGAACTGTAGTAGTTGCACTTAAACATATTTTCCATGTTGTCCACGAAGCCACAAAATTCCTGCTTTGCTTAGTTCTAACTATGGATCCCCTTATCCTCCATAAACATTGGATTTCTGAAGAGGTGCTCAGTGTCTTTGCAGATTTCCACAAGTGTGTCTTGTGTCCTTGGGACTAAATTAATCCCAGGGAATGTCGGGGAAGTTTTATATTCACACTGTTCAGTATTTTGAGGATTGGTGGTGTGGTTATGCCAAGGTATCCCATGGGACTGGAATGCCGAGGCACTGGCAGTGCCTGTCTGGAAATTGAATTTAATCCTGACAAAACAGCCAGTTTAAATGGTATAATCCAGCCTCCCAGCAGGAATTCGTGTGTGAATCCTTGGAGCTAAACTGGCCACACCTCTGGAGTCATCCCCTGCCTGCCTTTGGGCTTGAGAGCTGTGGTGTCTCCCACCTCCCACAGCCCCATCCTGTGCTGCTGCCCATGAAATACTGCATTGATTGTGCTCTAAGCCTCTGGAAAATCTCCCCAGAAGCCCTGAATGAAGTTGTAAATCCATCCTAACCTGCCCATCTGAAGCCTAATCTCTATTTTATTTATTTTTACGTGCCACTGGGAAGGATAAGAGAAGATGAAAGAGGGAATGATATTTTTTAAACAAGATCTTATAAAGAATTTAGGAAATGATTGTTGAAGCTTTAGAGGAAAAGTGTTTTCTAATGCAATTGCATTTCCTCAAAAAAAATTGCCTACTGTAGGTTGTGGAATATATTGGAGATGTTTCCAGAGTGACTTCAGTGGACACTGCCTCTAATTTTTCTTACAAATTGCTCCTTAGAGTTATTGATGAAGAGCTCTCTTGAAATATTAATTAATTTTGGCTTAGCAAGTTGCAGTTTCAGGTAAGGAGATGCTAAATCTGTATTATTGACAGTCAGTTTATTTAATGTCATCGTGTTTAACTGCTGCCTTTGCTAATCTATTTATCCTGTACCATTAACCTTTAGTCTTTTTATTTCTTCCCACCTTTGGAGCCTATTTTAGAGCCATTTGTTGGGCCAGTTCCTGCAGTTGCCATTCACATTTGTATTTAAATTCTACTCAGCTGTTGCTGCAGGCAGGACCTGACCCTGGGTTTGGGTTTTCCTTGGACAGCACGAGGTCACACAGATAAAGAGCAGCAGTTCTCCTTTCCCTGACACAGCAATTGATGCTCTTGTCCTGTTGATTTATGCCTGGCAGGAAATCCTGAATTATCCCATGGAGACCTGGATGCTCTCAGGTCTTTTTGCAGGAGGAAGATCAGAGGGATGCACCAGGAGCAGGCAGGGAGTGGGAAGTGCAGGAAGCTGCAGTGGGAAGTCCCAGCAAGGAGAGCTGAGACAGGAGATTCCTGTGCTGTTCCTGCCCGGCTGATGAACAGGATCCTGCTGGGAAACACCAGGGAGGCTGTGAAACAGGTACTGAGGGACAGAAAGGGAGATTTTTCCCTAAATTCTGGGAGAACCACCGGAGAAAAAAGCTGTAATATCAGGAGCAAGTCAGGCAGACCTTACTGATGCCAGGCTCAGGCCTCTGAGAGATGTTTTGGGTTGATATGCCAAGATTTATCTTTCTCATTTCTTAGGCACCACTGTAGAACTGTTGCTAGCAAATAATCATCCTAAAATATTGCCTGGTGATAAAATCCTGATCTGTGTGATTGAGCAAGGCTGGGATCATCAGTTATTGCAATGCACGAGAAGCCCTGCATCAGCTGAAGGAAAAAGCCTTTTCCTCTGGTTATGTTGGCATCAACTCTTTATCAAATTATTCTGCATATTATTTGTTGTGAAGTCTTTGTGACTCCAGGATTAGAAGAATTCCAAAGGCAAAACCTCCCCGTGCTCCCAGCTTTCTCAGGCATTAGATAATATTAATAAAAACAGTTCCAATAGAATCTTGCTGACCTCAGTCCCTGATTAAGAAGCATCTGTCTCATCTTTACCCAATTCAAAGCTCTTCTTTTGTCACCAGCCCCGTGGTTTTTTCCCTCCATGGGATGGGTTTTATGCCCCAGCTCTTCCCCTCAGCCCTGCCCCTAAAAATAATACTTTAAAGTCAGTCCTGGTGTGATAATTATTTCAGGCTTCCTGTCTTTTAAAATGATTTTGACATTTCAGCCATCTGCATTTTTCATTTCGATTCATGTTAACCCACCTTCCAAATTTTGTGGAATTTGTATTTCCTCTTTATTTGTCTGACATTGTGGGAATCCATTCCCTAAGAAAAGGAACTTGAACTGCTCTGTCTGCTTGGTTCTGTCTGTAGCTCCACACAACAACATTTTTATACAGAGAAGTCAGGGAAGAGGGGCCAGAGAGGCCTGGGATGGGACTTTCTAGGGTTGATTCCCCTGCTTTTGTAGCAGCTCACTGTGTTTATGGAGCCAGATGGAATCTGTGTCAATTAAATCAGATAAAACCATTGATATTTCATAAAAGCACAAACCCTGGGATTTGTGTCATGCTGTTAAATAAGCTTAAGATTTCACGGTGGATAAACTACCCCAGGAATCACTGAGTAGCACTGTTCCTCTCCCAAACAGAGCTGCAGAATCTGGGTTGGATTCTGGCTCAGAGCTGCGTGTTTGAACTAATTGCTCCAGAGTTTATTTGCCTCTTAATTTATTTATAAAATGTATAAATATAATTTATAATCATAACCCCTCTGCTTGGTGTCTAAGGCCTTGCACACACTGCCAGCATTATAGATGATGGAATTATGACTATGAATTATTTTACTACTGCCTAAAAAGCCAATTTTTGTCTTTAGACAGTGCCTCTCTGTGTATTTTTATTGATTGTTCTCAAAGTTGCCAGGCCAGATATTGCTCGTGGCATCAAAGTCTCCTCTTCCAGGTGGCAGAAGCTCAAATCCACGAGGCTTCAGCGTGTCCTGACTGCCAGCAGAAGGAAGCAGAGCTGGCCAAGGTTGCCTTTCTCAGGCAGAAAAAGACTCTGCTGGAAGGGGCTTTAATCCGAGAAAAGCTGGAAGAACACTTTTACTCCAGGGTAAGCAAATGTTGTTTAAAAAAATTCATGCTCCATTTTATAGGTGCTGTAACTAAAGAATCTCTAAGGCAGATTCCCCCTGATTTATGGCAGTGAGATCAGTGCAAACCAAAATAGAATTTGGGTAATAAAAAGCTGGGGACCAACATTCTCCTCGAGTCATTTGAGCTGCCTGATTTATGGAAGCTGAAGGTCATTCCCAGAATCTCCTGGAATTGGTTTTGGGTCCCTTTTGATTATTTCTCCCCACTTTGTTTTCTCCTGGGCTGTCTGAGATGAAATGGCAAATGAAATGATGTGGCAGGAGGTGACTGTGCCCACACTGGGCTTCCTTGCTCATCCTTTGCCATAGGAATCTTGGAATAGGGCACTGCAATGTGTGATGGGGGCTGAGGCCTTTGGGATACAGTGAGATTTCTTCTTGGAATTCCTGTCTCTGTCCCAAAGGTTGAAGCTTTGCTGTTAGGAAGTGTCTCTGGAGCAGCTGGGTGGGCAGTGAAGTGTGCAGAACTCCTTGGGTCTCCTGTGGCTGTTCCTCAGGATGATCTTCCTGAAGGAAGAGCTCTTCTCTCCTTCTTGGGAGGGGGTCACACTGAAGGCAGGTGCCTTCCTGAAGCCCCCAGATCTCTTTCCATGTTGGTGAGCAGGGTGGGAGTTTGTGCTGTGCCACACATTCCTTTTTTCCCCTGACAATTCCAGTCTCCAGAGTTTTGACTCTTCCTCGCTCCATACCTAAAATTTGAGAGTTTGAAGAGAGGCTTCACTTTTTCCCACTTTCCCCTCTGCTTCCCTGCAAGGCCACCTGCTTTTCCCTGTGCCTCCTTGGGGAGGAATCCTGCTTCATGGGCCATGCTGTTTGACAGAGTCACTGAACAGAATCCTTTCAAATCCACCAAATGGTGTGGGTGAGGGCTGCCCACCTGGCTGGGCTTGAGGGACTGGGTGTGAGAAATGGCAGGGATACAAACCTGAGTCATTCCATGTTTCCTTTCTATTTCAGGACATGCTCACACTTCTAGGAGAAGCACTCAGAAGCTTTCCCAAACCTTCAGAGGATCCCAGGGACTTGTGGCAAAGGCTGAAGGGTCAGGAAATGGAAAGCCTGAAAGTGACCGTAACTGCAGTGGGTAAAGAACTGGGAGAGCCTCCTGTGGGCAGCCACCTCCAGAATTCCAGTGATTATGGATCTGAGCTGCTCTGGCAGTGATGGATTGGGTGCTGGTTTAATATTCCTGCAGGTGGAACCAGATCTGCCTGTGTGGGGTGTGAGTCAACCCTTTCTCCTTCCTCGATGCAAATGTTGCAATATATTGCAATCCATCTCCATAGGTTTTTCAAATTCCAGAAGCCAACAGTTTCCATTATTAATCTGGCAAGCCCTAAGTATTGTTTTCTGTGGGATTGCAGAGCAGCTCCCAGCTGCTTCCATCCGTAAGGAAAATAAATAATTTGGTTTTCCAGGGCAGGGAGGTGTAATTACTGCATTTCAGCTCAGTCTTTGCCCACTGTCTCGTGGTAAATTGAAAGTGAGAGCCCCAGGTGGAGGACAAAATGCAAAGTTAACTATAGAAAGCAGTAAAATGAAATGCAGTGTTTATAGAAGGGAAATAATGAGGCTATAAGAGAAATTAATCAGCAGGACTGGGGATGCCAGCAGGATGAGAAATGCTAATAAATTAATCATGGAATCTGTATGGGATAGGTGCCTAGGAGAAAAAAACCAGCAGAGATTAAAACTGGAATAAGAATTCTAAGAAAATACTTTAGAATTTGTTGTAATTTTCTGTAATTTTTCAAGATGACAAAGCCACTGTTGTTCAAAGACTGGATCTGGGGTTCAGTACACATCCAACTAAAATGGAATTATGCTGGGAATCTCTGAAATTGTCCTCACTGTGGCCTCCAAAGCTGGTGCTGCTCTGTGGGCACCTCTGCACCCCTCTGTGATCAGAGCTGACAGTGAGGGCTCAGCCCTGTGCTCCAGCCGTGGCCTTGGCTGAGTCCTGAAGGAGCTGACTCTCCTCAGCCTCCCATTTCCTCATTTCTGGGCATTTTCCCTGTGGAAATCTTGGAGGAATATCCCTATCTCCGAACCCACGCTGCATTTTTGTGACAAAGCAGAGAGGATTAAATCTCCCTGTTGCATTTTCTTCCCCCATTCTGGGACAAGAGCACTCACTGCTGAAGTGGGGGTTGTGTTCCCTCCTTGTGCACTCTGTTGCTCAGAAGTGTCCTCGAGGGCTGTTTGGCCTCTTGTCCTCACTTCCCACAAAGCAATGGAAAACCTGGAGGGAAATGCTGGGATGGAAACAGAAGTGTTAGCAAAGCTCTGCCTTCTGCTGCTTAAAAATCTGCTGAGAGTGATTTCCCTGGGAGCTCATCCTGAGCAGGTCAAGCCCCAGGTGGAAACCCAGCCCAGCCCTGAGTTATTCAATGCTGGTTCTGGTTTCTTGCAAACAGCTTTGACAGTCCATAAAATATTCCCCTAAAAACATTCCCTTTTGAACTGTCCCTGCAGAGCACCTGGATAATGAATAAACTCTGCTTGTTCCTTCCTGTTGCTCTGGAATCCTTAGAAATGTTTAAATCCTTTAATTCTTCTGCCTTCCAATCCCTTTATGGATACTCCATGGCTGTTCCTTGTTTTGTTCTGCACTCCCTGGTTCTCTGAGCCTCTGGAAGTCTCTGCAATCTGCAAACAGCAGGAAAAGCACCCAGAATTCCAGGTGGAGCCTTGTAAGGGCTGTCAGGTGTACAAGAGGTGATCAGGAACTGAACCCTTTGAAAATGTCACTTTGTAGCACAGATTTCAGGCCCTAGAAGTGACTTCCAGGACTCTCCTTAAACAATAATCTGCACATGTTGATACTTTTGCTTTCAGAACATAGAAGCTTTCTGGAGCTACTGAAAGGTTTCTTTGCAGCTGCTGTCAAGCCTCCCTGTAAACCCTGAACTGTGAGTTATTTGGGTTACGTGTCTGGCAGTGTCTGTGGAACAGCATCCTGCTCACACACAGGGCCTGCACAGCTCTTGTTTGTTTGCATAAATGCTACAAAGAGAACTCGGGTAACTCCTCAGGAAAATCAAAGCACATTTTGCTGATGGCTGTTGGATGCATTTTCCTGCTGCTCACTACAGTTGTTTCGTTCTTTCATCAGCAGTGACTGAGATCTGAGGGTTTTTCTTTAGCAGCTCTTTGAGATGTGCAATGGAATGAATGATCCGAGTCCGTAAATAATTTATTTTCTAATCCTGCAGTTTTTGAGGCTGGAGATCCAAAACTCTTGACAGGGAGGATGTGGGAGAGAGGGTGGGTGATGTCTCTTCCTTCTTCCCCTTCCAGGAGCTCCTCCCCCCAGCAGCAGATTTTTCTTTTGATCCAAAGAACCCCCAAAACCCTGATCAAGGAATATTGATTCATCTGCTGCCTGGTTTGTGCTTGCTGGGGCATAAAAGGAGCAGGGTGGCTCAAGAGGGATTCCTGTGGAAAAGCAGCTGTGGCTGTGAAACAAATCACTCTGCCTCTTCAAAGTGCTCTGCAGCTTTGGCTTTGTGGCTTTCCTGGCACGCAGGGTTGCAGGATTTAATCTTCTAAATGATTGCTGATGTGGTGGAGATCATTGCTCTGAACTCTGTGCTAGCAGAGAAGGTTTCTCAGTTGGTTTGTGCTCTGTGTATGCTGATATCCACTTTTGGGATGTTGGATTTTATAACTGACCCCCTTTGGATAAACTTAAATTCCTCAAATTATCATTAAAATCACTTTCCCATGGACTGCAGCACTGTAACTTTCATTTGCTCCAGTTTTGTCTATAAAAAATACCCTGCATTCCAGGCTCCCTCATCCCTTAGTCTCCTTTCCATCCATCTCTTGGGCTGTGGGAATTTGGATCTCTGGGATAAACTTCCCTGTCAGTCCCAACAGGCTGCTGGCACAGCTCTGGGTGGGAATGAAGTTTTAGTGTCATGAACTTCCTGGATATGGGCTAGGAACGAAGATAAACATTCAGAAATGAGCTGTTCTGGTGGGAGGTGGCCCTGCCCGTGCCAAGGAGGTGGCACTGCATGAGCTTCAAGGTCCTTTCCAGCCCAAACCATTCCATGATTCTGGGATAATTGAATTAGGATTTCCAGCTGCTGAGGAAATCTGTTGTGGTCCCACTGGTCCAGGGTAGGATCATAGAGTTGGAGTGTGAAGAGACCTTCCAAAGGCCACCTAACCCACCCCTGCCATGGCAGGGACACCTTCCCTTATCCCCCATTGCTCCCAGCCCCATCCAGCCTGGCCCTGGGCACTGCCAGGGATCCAGGGACAGCCCCAGCTGCTCTGGGCACCCTGTGCCAGGGCCTGCCCACCCTCAGTGTAAAAACCTCTGAGTAAAAACCCTAAACCAGCCCTCCTGCAGCTGAACTGTTATCCCCTGTCCTGAGGGCACAGGGCCTGCTCAGAGCTTTGCTCCATTTTCCTTGTAGCCCCCTTCAAGCACAGGAATGTTTCCCTGGAGCCTTCCCCCAGCTCTCAGTTTTTCCTCACGGGAGAGGTGCTCCAGCCCTTAGAGCATCTTTGTGGCCTCTTTCCATTTATCTTGGACCTTTTCTCTCAAGTTTCACTAAAATGTGAAATGCTCCAGGCTCCCCTGGGGTCCCTCAGTGCCTCCTCAGAAATTCCCCTCATGGGTTGGTATGTGCTGAGACTCAGGTATTTTTTTAGTTTTATTTTTTACCAGAGCCCATTTGCTGAGGTTCCAAGAAGAGGAGCTGAACCCATTTATTCATGCTGGGGAACTTGACAAAAATTTTCAGCTGCTGGCACCGAGGACGAGGTTTTGCTGCTGGAAGGGCTCGTGTTCCCCTGTGGAACTGGAGCAGTTCCCTCAGCCCATCCACATATCCTCCAGCAAGAGCTGCAGTGCTCCCAGCTCTGTGTTTTTCAAGCATTTTCAAACCTCCTTGCGTTCCTCAAGCTGTAATTTTATTACCCCTGGCTGTGATTTTCAGAGAGTGACTTTTGATGGTGGCCCCTGAGGGAGGAGCTGGGTGTGTGCAGATCAGCCCTGCCCGCCCCAGGGCTGCTGTTCTGGATCCACGGTGTTTAAATGATGGCAGAACAGATATTAATGCCATAAACGCCACATTTGCATTGTTTTCGTGCAACTAATTGTTCTTTTTTTTCCTCCACAACTGATTTTGAAGATCTTTGGCAGCACTGACAGCAGCAGGATGTGGATGGGAGATGAGGGGGAGTGGATTCCTTCTGTCAGGGTCCTCCATCTTCCACATTACCTAAAGAATTGATCAGGGTACTTAAAAAAAAAAACAAACCAAAACCATTTTCCAGCTTCTGGGCATGGATATTCACTGCTTATTTATTCATTTCTTTATTCTGTAATAAAATAGTACTGTTCTCACAGACGAGGCTGTATGATCCATAAATACCCTTGTAAAATAGATTTGTAGCATGTAACAGAATCCTTTCAAATATTCTGTGAAAATTCCTTTTTTTTTCTTTTTTTTTTTTTTTCTTTTTTTGTTGATAGCGCTTTCAGCACATTTACATCCTTCATCCTGACATTTGGAAACAGAACATTTTTTGCCTACAGAGGTAAGTTTACAGCATCATCACAGTATTATAGCTTGTTTAAAAATACATACAGCAGTACTGGTAATTGCAAGCAAGCTGTATACTTGAGCAGGGGGCTCGGTGGCAACTTCACAGGGTTTCTACTTTATAAAACAATGACATTTATTAATATTACATCCATCACTTGGTTAGAAAAGATTACTTAGATATGCCACTCACAATAAATCTGTCATTTCTCTGTGACATCACAGGACAGGCTATGAAAATAGAAACACGCCGTGGTATGGGTGGTGTAAAAAGGATTAGATGCCTAATTAAAAATAGAGGTTTAGGCTGTCTCTTCCCTTGGGAATTCGAGTTCAGTTAATGCTGGATGTCCTCAATCCACTTGTGGGAATGCCAGGAGCACCCCTCAGCACCAAGCCCTGTGTGAAGGAACCACTGCAGTGTCAGGCTTGGCCCCACGAGGAGCTGCTGCTGCAGCCACGAGCTCAGGAGCAGCCTGGCAGCACCAGGGGGGAGCTCCTTCACCCCTGAGCCCGAGGGTTTCAACACCTTCAGCCCCTGATGGGATCAGTGCAGCACAGCTCCCCTGCTTGGGATCAGCTGAGCTGCTGGTGTCACCCCAAATCTGCCTCTTTACCTTCCCGTGGCTTTTTGAAAGAGTGAAAGCAACAGATTTTAAATGTACTGGTTCAGTAATACACAGAAAATGGTGGTTGGGGTTGGAAAGGACCTGAAAACTCGTCCCAGGCTGCTCCAGCCTGGCCTTGGGCACTGCCAGGGATCCAGGGGCACCCTGTGCCAGGGCCTGCCCACCCTCCCAGGGAACAGGCACTGCCACAGTTTGCCCAGTGAGGATTAAAATGACAGAAGAGATTAAAAATACATCATTGCATTGGTTTTACTTTGCACAAATGAGACTAAATGTATAAATATATATATATATATATATGTATAATAAAGCCGTAGGAAATCTCCAAACTGCTAACAACTCTTAGAAATGAGATAAAACAAGGATGTATTTGCTTGGAAATTTCATAGTTGCAGTTCTTCCATGATTTTCATTTCCAGGTAATTCAAGAGTACTTCATGGTGGATCCTGGTTTTCTCTTTTTATGAAACAAGTCCAGGTGTGCTTTGGCAAATGCTCTTTTCTTGGTCTCTCTGATACTCCTCTTGTGCTTTCTGCAGTCTTTTCCCTCTGAGTTTCCACTTGTGAAAGCAGTAGGTGATGAGGGATGTCATTATCAAGGAGAAAATGATGACCAGCACGACGATCAGGGCGATGGTGGACGAGAGGGACCCCTCCAGCTGCTCGCTCTCAGTGTCCCTGGTGGAGTTCAGATCAGCAAAGTTCTCATAGTCTGCTGGGGCCAAAAGTGCAGCTCCAGGAGCCTCCTTGAACTTGGGCCTCATTGGGACTCAGGAGCTGTTCTCAAAATCCCTGGAGAAGCAGAACTAGGACTGCCTGGTCACCTGGGGCACCCAGGGGCCAGCTTTCCCCTCGGGTTCTGCAGGCATAGGGGACGCTCAGGAGTGGGGTTTGAAGCCAGGGAGGGCAGGAACAGGAGCAGCAGTTCCAGCACAGCTCACCTCGATCCCAGCTTCTGAGCACAGGAATGTGTTGCCTTCTTCATCAAGGGGCAGGGAAGGCTCAGCCAGCTGCCAGTTTGGGATTCCTTGTTTTCTGCAAGAGATCATTGGAGAAAATCCAATTAATTTTCCACTGGTGGCAGAGCTTGTCCTGGGGCTGAAAGCAGAACATGCACTGCAACAAGTGTACTTTCTATCTTAGGAATTGTCTCAGTGAAAGACTTTCTTTTCCTTTCCCAGAATATTCCCAGAAGAAAGTGAAATCAAAGGACTGGTTTGGGACCTTGGGCAGGCTTGGTTTTGGTAACATCACCCAACACTAACAAAATCAGCTGCAAACGGGAGCTCTCATGTTAAGAAGGGGTTTCATTTCCCCTCTTTGCTCTCAGACTGGGCTTGTCTGGAGAGGGTTTGAATTTGGGGTTTTAGTCCTCATTATACTGGAACTGAGGGGGTTTCCTCACTGATGACAGGTCTGGGATCTGGAGAAAGGACCTGGGTGAAAAACCACCCGGGATTATTTGAGAGGTGAGCTCCCCTATAGGCACTGAGCTGTAAACCAGAATTTAACCCCCACCCTTCCACAATTCTGATGGAATTTCAAAGACTTTTAAGTCATTTGCCTTTGTTATGGGCTGTGTGTGACAAAGCCTAAATAATTCACTCATCTGAGCAGTTCTGAAGTCCAAAGCTGCTCTGCCCTTCCCTCCCCTGGTCCAAATCCCAGTTTGGAGTTAAACCTGAGGAACAAAGCTGCTCTGCTCTTGATTCCTGCTTCCAATCGGGCTGGGAGGATTTGCCCCGGGGTATTTTCCTTTGAGGAGCTGTAAGTACGTTTGGGGCTGTTTATTTCAGATAACAGCTTGCTCCAAACCCCCTCCACCCTCCTCCCAAATGCTTGTAGGCCAAAATTAGGTTTCAGAGCTCTTGGAGCCTCATTGCTTGGAGATGCTCTGTGATAGGATGCAGTTCATCCTCTTTCTAGAAATAAAGTTCATCCCACTCAGGCTCACAGAGAGCTGAGGGTCTCTTTTACTAATTAACAGCACGTTCTGATTAGTAATAAGCACTGTTTATATAGCTCAGCATTCTGTTGATGCTAAAAGATGTAAATATCAGTTCCTGCCAGTTTGGAACAATATGTTCACGGCGTCAGAGAGAAACGGGGATTTTGAAGGAAGTTTAGAACTCAGATTCTGCTGTAGTTGAGGGAGAGCTGATGGAAGGCTCATTTCACATCAGGGGCCAAGTGCAGGGTGCCCCATCTTTGCTGAATGCCTACGAGTGGCACTGCTGGCAAGCCACGCATCAGGAGGGGATGGCAACAGAATATTCTAGTGCTCCTCGGCCGGGTATTCAACATCCTTCTCAAGCAGCCTAAAGAAAGCACTTGAGAAGCTGAGAAATGCCCCTCTGATTTAGGGAGCAGCCGAGTGTCCACCTCCCACGTGGAAGTGCAGGAGGGGGAATGTCTCAGCACTGAGAGAAATCGGATCCCGTCATACTTGCCTCAACCTGGATCTCATCGCATCTGAAGCCACAGCTGTCAGCTCCTGTGGGGAGAAGAAAACAAAAGATACGAAGTCAGGATGCAGCTGGTTCGGTGCTGCTCCAGGAAGGTGCAGGGATGATGTTTGTAACTCCCCCATCAGTTCAGGGAGGTGGAATTTCAAAACCAAACCACGAATGCCTTAAAATCTTAAATCTGCAAAGCTCTGCTTGTGCTTCAGCTGCATTTTGGGGAAGGAAACTGCTTTAATGGGCAAAACAACCTCTGAGGGCTCTGCTGGTGCCTGTGCTGCGAACCCTTGAGTGTGACCAAAGCCATGGGTAACAGGGCAGTGCCACCGCTGCTTCCCCAGGGCCAGGAATGCTCCTTGCTGCTGCTCAGGGATGGATTGGGGGAGCAGAGCAGAGAGCAAAGGGGGTGAGAGAAACCCCAAAACTGCCAGTCCTGGCTGGAGGCCGCAGCTCGGGCTGCACGGACGGGAGCGGTGCCGGGGAGCAGCTCCTGCCTGGGAAGGGCGTGGGTGGGAGGGGTGCTGGCAGAAGGGCTGCGGGGGTCAAGCTCCTTCCTGGTGAGAGGAAGGCAGGATTTGTCTTTACAAACAATCTCTGGGCCTGCTGGTTGATGAAATTAGCACTGAGAGATAAAAAGGAACAATGAGAAGGGTTCCACCGATGGATGAATGGAAGGAGATTTGTCTCTGCAAACAAACTGTAGGTCTGCTGATACATGAAAATTGGATATTGAGAAATGAAAGAAACAATGGGAAAACCGTAAAATTCAATAAAGGGGGGTTATACATTGGAAGGGAATTTTTAGATATGAGGCATTCCGGGAAGTCTGTACCTCTCGAGTACCTCAGCCACTGGGGAAAGAGAGAGGGAAATGGGGTCGGGAACCCAGGGAAAATAGGATAAAAAGGAGGCTGCGACCTCCAAAAACTCGAGAGACCCCAGGGGAATGCCCCATGGCCTCTCCCTTTATTCGAATAAAGGAAAGGGACTCCTCTGTCTCCTCTTTGGACACAAACCTCGGGTGTTTGTGGGTTGATTTTCCTGGCACTGGGAAGCGGCGTGGGTGGCTGTGGATGTGAGGGGTGCTGGCAGAAGGGCTGCTGGGGTGAAGGAGCTGCTCCTGCCACAATTCCAGCATGGAAAGGAAGCAGGCAGGGACAGCAGTGCTGGGTGTGCTCCAGAGGGGCCTGGTGAGATTCAGGCCCTGGAAGGATCACACACAGCTCCCATCCCACCCGCTGGAATCTCGGGTGGGACAGCGCCCATTAAAATCCCCCCAAAAACCTTCTCCTTGCCCATGCTTTAACTGAATTCCAACAGCAGAGAATAAATAAAGCTGATATTGTTTGCTGGGGTTTGTGTGAGTCATAAGTCTTCAGTGGCTCTGGCCCGAGCATTGCAAACATTCCAGTCAGGATCTCAGGTCTGGGCACATTTAATTCCCATTAAAATATATTAGAAAGATTCAAGTGTGGACAAAAATGATGAGATTTTTTTAAAATCTGGAAATTTGTTAGAATAAAGTTCTCGTGCAAGCACATTAGAATACCTGGAAGTTGAATTCATTTTTAAAGCTTTTAATGAAACAATAGTGTTTTACTCTGGTACTTATGTAAGTGGAGCACGTCCTTGCCTTGGGATGGACTTTCCTACCCTGGCTCATGTTCCTTTGTCTTTTTTACCAACCTGTAAAGTAAAGTACAACTCAGTACAAGATGGGGAGGACAAAATCTGCTCCTTGATTTGTAATATCCTTAGGACAGGCATGGTCTTCCCTTTGTTCTCCAAGTTTGACCTCTGAGAACCTCAGAGAGAAATAGATTTTTCAAGGGTTTTTTTATAGTTTTTGAGGGTGGAAAGTAAGAGAGGGCTGGATGCAATTTATATGAGAGGAGCAAAGCAAATGACAGTTAAAAAACCCCAAGTGTCTCAAGATTAATTCAGGTTATTGGCATCTGTCAAATACCGAATTACTGAAGAGAGATAAGAATGTTCATCAAGAGCTTTTTGATTTCCCTGAGAGTCCTCCCTTTTGTGAGGGCAAACCTTGCCTCTGTTTGCCAGCCGTGGTGATAATGATGTTATCAGTGTTCCATTCGAGACTGAAATGATGATTTGCATTGTGTTCCTTAAAAAACCAAATTAAAAAGTCAAAATACCGTCTGGGAGATGAGAGTTTTGTTTCACTGGATATGGTTTGGGGCTTTTATATCGTTAGGATAACTGTTTCTTTTATTTCAAAGGAAGGACTGAGCTCGGTGAATGTCTGGAATCTCCAGCTTTGTCGGAAGGATGAAGGGCAGGAGTCACACCTGAGCTGCTGCAGCTCCCTCCTTGCAGTGGGAAGCTGATTGCACATCCCTGACCCTTGGGGTGTCTCCAGCTTCCTGGGGGGGTTGATAAAGAATGGCTGATAAGGACATAAACCGGGCAGCAGTGAGGGAAAGGACCAGCCCTGCTCTCAGAGGAGCACAAAAACAGCTTTCCAAAGGAAGGGTGACTGCCCTGAAATGCAAACCTGCTCCTTGGGAGTCGATAGAAAAAATCTCTTTGATTTCTCCTGCAGGAGCAGGAGAACCTTGGGTTCTGTCTTTGTGTGCCCCATGCCCCCACCCCTCCATTCACCGTGCATTTCCCACCGTGGATTACTCCCAGCATTTATGCAACCCTAAATATATATTGATTTTTTCAACATAGTTCCAGGCTTGCTTTCATTTTGCCTTCAGCTTTCTCGTAAATGTCCCTGCTGCCTTTCAAATTGCCTCTTCCATTTTAATGGCATTAGGGAAGAATGCAGCTCCTCTCTCTCAATTTGCATCTTTTTGATGTGAAAACATCGGTGTGAAAGGTGTCCCTCATGCTTAGACCTGATATGGAAATGGCTCTTTCTCCTCCTCCTCCAGAGCTGGGGAGCGAGACATCAACTCCAACACTTGTGCTGCAGATAAAAGGCACAGTGGGAGTGGGAGCAGTGCAAGGGGGACAAGGAGGAGGAAAGGAGAGGAGGAAGGAACGGGAGAAGGCTTTGAAAAACACAGTGAGATGTTTTCGCCTCGCTGCATCTTCTCTAAACTCATCTAGGAACAAAGGACCGGGAGTTAAGAGTATTTAAAATAACCCATAAATATTTAGGTAGTTGCTTTTGGATGCTTAAAGAACTTCTGGAAATCTGCAGGTTTCTGTAGGTTCACTCCTGGGAGGTTCTGTATCCTTTGGGGTGTGTGTGTTGTTCCCATACACTTTATTTGTGGTGCCACCAGGTTTGCAGGTGTTAAACACCTCAGATTTACCTGCACAGCCCTCACGTTAAACCTCTTCACGCCTCTTTATTCTGTATTGCTAATCTCCAAAGAGGAGACAGGATCTGCATTCGATTTTTCCACCCCTAGAAACCCCATTTGCATAAACCCCTTGTGATTACACCCAGTGCTGGAACCGGCACCTTAGAGAAAGGCTGGAGCAAGCCAATTAATCTTTTAATTAAGTGTACAGAACTCTAGCCCCGCTTTTATCCCAGTGAAAAGAAATCTCTGCTCTCAGCTGTCGTTCAGGGTGTTCTGTCTGCGCTGTTCCTGAAGTTGTCTTCTGCGAGAAAAGGAAAAGGCTGGGAGTTTTGGGATCACTCATCCCAGCACCGGCCAGACCCACGAGCCAGCAGAAAGCTGTGTTCCTATAAAAGGATCAACATCTGGTGGGATCCTGATGCTCCTGGGAGCTGCCCTGGGCTCAGATAACTTTGAGGGATTTGTGTACAACAAAACCAGGTAAGTGTAGAGCAGAACCTGGTCCCATCTCCCCTCTGCCTTGAGAGATCCTGGGCAAAACTTCCGTGACTGAGGTGGAATTTTCGGGCTGTGCCACTGCTCGGGACATTTGTGGGACCCCGAGGAGCTGCTGTGGGCAGAACAGAAATGTGAGGTGCTGCTTTCCTGGGCATTCTGTTCCCAGAGGACCCACGTGAGGCCAGTTCTGGTTTTCACTTTAATTGAGTAATCCCTGAAGTGCAGATTAATTGAAGCCACAGCCGTGTCTGGCTTGAGGCTCTCTCTGAAGCTGATTTCCATCCCACTGATTTTATTGGTGACCTCTGCTAGTTTAATGTGTTAATTTAGCCTGAGTGTGATTTGATAAACAGCAGCAGCTTCTGAGGTGTGATCACCGCCTCCCTGGCACTGCCTGTTTTGGCAAATCTGAGCTTTGCTCTGTGCAAAGTCCAAATCCTTCTGGAATGGTTCCTGCTCCCAGGAACAAACTGCACCTAGGCCGTGTACAGGCTGAGCACCTGAGGGATTCCCTCCCTACAGCAGCCACGGAAAGGCACCTGGGGCAGAGATTGTGGCCTTCTTATGCAGGAAACGTGAGGAAAGCTTTTTATCCTGAGCACTGGAAGCCTTGGATGAGTGGTGTGAGGGAAGTTTATTATCCTGAGCACTGGAACCCTTGGATGCCGTTTTTAGGGGAGCTTTAAATCTCCATGAGATGCTCCCCAGAGGTGTGAGGATGAGGCTTGTCCGAGCTGGCACAAACCCATGAGGAGGAGACACTGGGGCTTATTCCTTTCACAGGAATAATAATAATAATAACAATAATAATAATAATAATAATAATAATTATTATTATTATTATTATTATTTCTATCTAGGAAAGGGTCTGGATTTTTTCCCTTTTAAGCCTGGAGAGCAGTGCTGTATCCAGGTGCTGTTCTCCGAGCCTGTTCCTTCCTGGTGCTCCCTTGCTGCCTGTTAAAAGCTCTGTTGAGGTTGTTTTTCTCACAGCAGCAGCACCGCTCCTCTTTTTGGAGGGCGGATTTTCCCGAGGAGCCATTCCTGCTACAGGAGCAGGCTTCCATCAGCAGCCAAAGAGAACACCCTGCAAAATGGGGATTCTCTGTCCCTTGGAAATGGCCTTTGGTGGTTCACTCATTGCTGATTTAGTTCAGACTCATTTTTTAGGCTGTTCTTCCCCTCCAGAACCGGGGCCAGTTCCATCCTGTGGTTACAGAGGCAGCCTGGGAGTTTTCCCTTGGTCCATATTTTAGCTATTCTTCTGTGAAAACACAAACCCTGGAGTGAGCAGTCCCCAAATCTACACTGAGCTTAAACTGCTCAGTGATTTTTTTCTCCATTTGCTGTTTTTAGGCTCACTTTGCCCCAAAGTTACAGGATTTTTGGAGCCAGGACAAAGAGAGCAGGTACAGGTGGATGATTAATTGTTGAGATAGAGGGGACATGAAAACTGAGAGCTGTTTAGAGCTGAATTCAAACGAAAACCCCAAACCTAAGAACCCTCATTAAATATAATTTTAAGCCAATCAATGGCCTTTTTGTTAAATTCCCATTTTGTGTGCAGGTGAAGGAGGGTTCTAATTGTGGCCTAATTGTGAAGGGATGAACAAATTAGGTCTGGTTTTGTGTCCCCCTCCCTATTTAATCTGTCCTTTCCCATTTTCTCCTGCCCTACCACGAGCAAGGAAAGCCATTGCAGCTGGGACACTGCAGCCTTTCTCTTGGATCTCAAATCTGACTGAAACTCCTGCAGGGAGAGATTTGGGGTTTTTTTTTAAATACGGCAAAGAGCAAAAGACGGTTTGAACATTCCAGTTTTCACCCATGTCCTTCCAAAAGAAAACTCTCCAGCTCTTGATGAGCAGGCCCAGTCAAGGACTGCAACAAATTCACTACTCAGGGAATTTCACCTTTAAATTGTGCAGGAAAATAAGAAGTTAAAGGGTGGGAGGGAGCAGGGGCTGGAAGGGGGAGTGATGAGTGTCAGTTTAGAGGCAGCTACTTTGTCTGTTCATTTCTGGAATAAAATCACATTTCCCACAGCACAGACTGGGAATAGTTCCTGTGGTATTTGGGAGTTGTAGGTGAGCAGGAGCACCCTTCCCTCCTGTCTCCACCTGCAGCCCGGGGAGCTGAACTGGTGTGCAGTGAACTGGTCCCAGCACCGAGGCTGAAGGAGGGAATGAAGACTTGGAGCACCCAGCGCTCACAGCACCGACTTTCCTTTGAGCTTCCAATCCCATTCCAAAGGGGAAAAGCGCTGTGGGATCAGTGGGTGTGTGAGGGATGGCACTGCCGGGGCTGGCAGGGGACGGGGGCACCCCGAGGGGTTCAGCTGCAGGCACGGCAGCGGGACAAGCTTGGGGGGCAGCTGTGGGAGGGATGGGAAGGGCCGGGGATCCCTGGAGCCGCGGGGATGGAGAGGAGGGGCAGGCGTGTCCCAGGGGTGCCCGGCCCAGCTTTGCTGGGAGCAGGGGGACGCAGCCCCTTGGGAAGGGGCACCCCTGTCACACCCGGGACGAGAGCGGGACCCCCGGAGGGGGCCGCGGGTGGCCTCGGGCCGGGCTGGGGGCAGCGGGGTGGGCAGGGCAGCCCTGGAGCCTGGCAGGCAGGGACCGTGCCCGTCCGGCGGGCTGGTACCGTGCTGTGCCGTGCCAGCGTGGCACATGGCTGTGCTGGTGCCGTGCCAGCCCGCACACCGGTGCCGTGCCGTGCCAGCCCGCACGCCGGCCCCACGCTGCCTGGCGCGGTGCTGTGCCAGCCTCCCACCCCGGGTACCGCCGTGCCGTGCCAGCCGGAACGCTGGTGCCGTGCTGTGCCGTGCCAGCCTTGCACGCAGGGATCGCGGTGCCGTGCCAGGCTGGTACCGTGCTGCCCAGTGCCGTGCCAGCCGTGCGGGGACCGTGCCGTGCTGTGCCATTCAGCCGGCACGTTGGTACCACGCTGCCCGGTGCCGTGCCAACNCCTCCGGGAACGGGCACCGTGCCCTGAGCACAGCGGGAAGGGCACAGGGCTGGGGCTGGGGCCATCTCAGAACTGCCCCCGCTGCCCCCTCCCTCCCTCCCTCGCAGCGCGCCCGCAGCTCCGCACAAAGGAGCCGCCGCAGCACTCACCTGCTCCGGCCACCTCCTCCCCGGACACCGGGGGCTGTGTGGGGCTGGCAGCCCGGGCAGGGAGCCCCGAGCCCGGCCGGTGGCCCGCGGTGGCCCCGGAGCCGGCCGGGAGCGCGGTGGTGCCGCAGCTGCGGCGAGGGTGGAACCGCTCCACACCCCCTCGGCAGCACCATCTGAGCCCAGCCGAATTTGTCAACTTTATTTAGGGGGAAGAATGGATCACATGGGGAGCTTCACCCAGCTGGGAGGAGCGTGTCAGTGCAGAATCAGGTCACCGGCAGAAAAGCCGAGTTAGTCACGGCCGGCAGCAGCGATAGTGAGTGCGCAGCCAGGCAGGGAGAGCAGCCTGAGACAAAGGCAGGGACGCTGATGGGAATTCAGTGCTGCTGCTTCCTTCCCTTATCTGTGCCATTAAGCGGGGTAATTTCGCGCTCCTTTTATCAGGTGAGTGTTCCTAATCAAGTACGGAATAGAGTGGGATGTGAAAGAAATGTTTTCAGCTTCCCAGTGCTTTTGAGCACGTTCGTCCTGTCGAGGTTTCTACAGCCTTTCCTTTTCCCGTTCCTGTGTCCTGCTGTGCTGTATTGATCAGCCCCAGAGAAACGGGAGCTGCACCCCCATCCCAGAGCATCCACATCCAGCAGTCCAGGTGGAATATTTGCCTCTGTCTCCAACCTTTCATTTGCATCTCCTGCTCAGACAAAGGCTGGAGGCTGCTGCCTGATCCCTGCTGTCCCACTGGCTGAGGAATCCTTGTGGAATTGGGTTTCCACAGCACCTTTCCCTGCTCCTTCTCATTCCTTAATGGCTGGAGAAGCTCCCGAGCACAGGTAACACAAAAGCTGTTCCCTGCTTGCTGCAGCAGGATCCGTGTGACTTTTAATATCGTTGTTTGTTTAATCACCACACATTCCAAAAGAGCTGTGATGGGTTTAGGTTACTCAGAGGCCAAAATTCGAGCGTGGATTCCGAAGTGTGGATCCCTAAATACACACACTTCTTGTCAAGGAGTGGGCCTGACTTTTATAGGTGCTAAGCAACTGTTCTTGTGCATTTCCATCTGCGCTGAAGTCACATCCCACCCTCTCCACCTTCCTCATGTCCACACTTGGAGACAGAAATGAGCTTTGGAAAGTGGGCCGGCTCCTTCCTCTGCTGCCAGGAGCCTGCTGCCCAAAGGAACCTCCATCCTGCCCCACAGGGGCTCCATCCTAAAGCAGGACACCTGATGGGAGGGAGCTGGGAACAGGGGAGCTGCCCCAAGGCAGCCAGGAGGGCTGGTGTGTCCAGGGAGGATAAAAACCCAGGGGAGGGTGTCTGCTGCAGCCAAAAACCGCTCGAGCAGCCGTGGAACAAGTGGCAGCTGCCTACGGAGGGACTTCCCTTCCTTCAGCTCGCAGCAAATCCCCCAGCCTTGGCGCTTAAAGGCTGAAACAGTCAAAATGTTGATTCTTGGCAAGTCCTTAATGAAGCCTCTGGATTAGAGACGATGTAAATGAGGATTTCATACCAGGAAAACAACCTCACCTCGGAGAGCAAAGCCCAGTCCCTCGGAGCGCAGCGCAGCCCTGGCTGGAGCAGAACTTCCCAATCCTCACTTTCCTCTCCCCAGGAAAGGGGGAGCCCGGGCCGGTCCCAGAGGAGCCCGGGAGTGCAGCTGCAGGGAGAATCCAGGCACAGCTGGGTCTCAGTGAGCACAGAGAGCTCTTTGCACCTCGGCTGCAACACAGCCAGCGCTGCCCTGGGCCTGAGGCAGGGAAAACGGGAGATTTCCCCAGGAAAAGCTGGGCCTTGGTATCTGGAGACTGAGCTTGGTGGGGAACTTCCCCTTGGGCTGTGCAGAGGCCTGGATTTCGGCACTGGGAGGATCCATCCCTCTGCGCAGCAGCTCCAGGTATTTGGGGTTATTTTGTGACAATCTCTGCGCTGCCAGGTGGGAACAAACCTGACACAGCCCTCGTTACCCCTTGTTTATATTTCAGCCCCAAGTGCTTTCTTCCCTGCTGGCTGAACTTCTCAGTCTCCTGCATCTCATAAAACTTTCCTTTTATATTTTTATACCCTGCTGCTTGCTGAAGTGTCTGATGTCAACTGAAAAAATCTATATATAACGTGTGTGTCTGAATGCATATTTATATAAATGCATCCATACCCATATGCAAAGACCTGGGAATGCAAATCCCTCCCCGTTTGCATTGGTGCAAGGGGAGTTTTTGCTCGGGTTTTATCCCATTTCACTCTCCCCGGCGCTTTGCCCAGGAGCTGAGCCCATAAGGAACGTCTGAGAAGGTTCTAATATATTTTTATGCTACATTTAAGCTTTTCTTCAAATGCTTGCTCCTAATCCCCCGTGACTAATCCACTCACATTCCTCACACTATCAGATCTGCCACTTCCTCAGTCTCCTCTATTTTAAGGCTTGCAACAGGTCGGGAATTGTATCAATAATTTGAAGGTTGTGGCTCTCGGGGGCTGTTGACCAGGGACAGGGACAGTGTTGGTACAGCACAGCTCTGTCTCCTCCAGGAAAACCTACAATTCCCAGGAAATCAGTGCTTCAGGAAATACCTGACTGCAGTAAGAGTTCAGGAAGGTAATTCCTGGCTGTGAGGCCCTGGAATAGAATTCCCAGAGAAGCCGTGGCTGCTCCTGGATGCCTGGAAGTGTCCAAGGCCAGGCTGGAGCCCCGTGGGACAGCGGAAGGTGTCCCTGGCTGCAGGAGGGTGACACAAGGAGGTCATTCCCAGGGAAATGGGTTTTTTTTTCCCATGTCCACGCTGTTGTCCAGGTGCTCTCCTCACGCAGAGATTCATCACTTTTCACGGTCCCCATCTCCCCCTGGAGCAGAGAACAGGGAATGTGGCTTTTCCTAATCACAGCTGAGCAGGGAGGCACTAAAACCAGAGCCATTAAAAGCCTGAGGGAGGCTGGCAGCTCCTGAATTCCTTATTCCAGGAAGAAGGCAGGCAAGGGGGGGTGTGGTAGGAGCACGGAAAATACACAGACCTGAGGGAGGCAGTCAGAAATTCCTGATTAATCTGCATTTGGGAGGGTGAGGAGCAATCCAGAGGAACTGAAGGAATTACAGATAACACGAATGGACAGGACAGCTGCTGCACGGGGCACAGAATTCCCCCATGGAATTCCCTGCTGCAGGTGTGCTCTGAGGCTGGAAGCCTTGAGGGATTTCTGGGAAGGTGCGGGTGTCCCTGTGGGAATGGGAGCACCCAGAACTGGCTGCAGTGGCTTTGGTTGTGGCCTGGGGCTGTAGCTCAGTGCACGGAAAGCCCCTGCCCTGGCCCAGCCTGAGGCCGTTCCCTCTCCTCCTGTCCCTGTTCCCTGTTCCCAGAGCCCGACCCCCCCGGCTGCCCCCTCCTGTCAGGGAGTTGTGCAGAGCCACAAGGTCCCCCCTGAGCCTCCTTTGCTCCAGCCTGAGCCCCTTTCCCAGCTCCCTCAGGAATTCTCCAGCCCCTTCCCAGCTCCGTTCCCTGCCCTGGACACGCTCCAGCCCCTCCATGTCCTTTCATGAGTGTCCCCAGCACCGGAGGTGCCCAGCCCTGCCCTGCTCCTGCTGTCCCCCCAGGCTGGCACAGCCCAGCTGCCCTTGGCTTTGCCCCCCTGGGCACACCCAGCTCGTGTCCAGCCGCTGTCACCAGCACCCCCAGGGCCTTTCCCAGCTTTCCAGCCCCTCTTCCCCCAGCCTGGAGCGTTCCATGGTGACCCAAGGGCAGGGGCTGGCACCATCTCACTCCATGGTGGGATTTTTAAAATTCTTTTCATGTTGCCACTCCAAACCCTTCTGCAGCTGCATCTGGGCTGGAAAAGTCACCTTTTTACTGGTGTAGCCACTCAGGAGATCTCTGATAACTCTGTCACCCAAGAACAGGGAAGGATGTGTGATACCCAAGCCCCTGTGCCAGCACATCCCAGTTTTTGTGGTGTTTGCTCTCCCCCAGCACAGTTGGATGAGATTTGTCCAAAACAGCTTTCCTGGGGCACTTTCCTTCCCTTGGAGCTCTGTGCCAGCATGGGAGGCTGCAGTCCTGCCTCAGCAAACGGTGCAGAGCTGACCTCAGGAACATTCCTGCATGAAAAAACCTGGGAAATGAGTTTATACTTGAGCGTTTTGCTGACTTTAATATCACTGAGCTGCACAGTTCTGCTGAAAGTGGGATCAGTGCCAGCAAAAGGAGCCTTTGGACAGCTGGGAATTGGGCTGAGATTCCCACAAAAGCACTGGGGTCACCTCCATGAAATTGTGTGGGCTGCTCCTGATAGCTGTTGATATGGAGATATTCCATTAATTATGACTTCTACTGATAATCATAATTGAAATATACATTAATGTGATAAGACTGGGATAAATCCTTTCCAAAGGCTTTCTCTGTTAAAGGCCAGAGTGTACCTAGAGAGGACAAATCTCCTTTTTCAGAGTATTTTTGGGACGAGAAGCGACGCTGAGGAATCCCACCCGCACTGCCGGGATGCAGCTCCAGCAAACAAAAGTTAATGGTTCAGAAAAAATTCCTGTCAAAATGCCACTTCCCAGGAGGCTGCTTTGAGATTTATTGGGAGCTGAGGAAAGCTCCCTCCTGGCAGGGATTGCACGTGCAGAGACTATGGCCAGCATCTGCTGAGCACCCCAAATAAATCATCTCCAAACTCACCTGAGCACCCGAAAGCATCCCAGCTGAGCAGCTCAGGTGCTCCCTGTATCTCCCAGGGCAGGAGGAACAGGCCTTGGAGCAGTTCAAAGTCCTGCTTCCTCCCTCCCCTCTCCAAATTAACTGCCCTGACACTAATTGGCATCTCCTCAGTGCCTGCAGCTGCTTCCAAGGAGCTCCAAACAAATTAACTCCTGAATAAGGTAGGGAGCAGCTCAGGGGGAGCTGGCGCCTGGAAACGGAGGAGCAAAGCCCAGAGCTGGAAAAAACTGAAGTGCAAATAGCTCCTAATGCCTCTGAAAGGAGAGAATTGAACTGTGGAGAGAATTAACGTGTGGAGAGAGCAGCCCTGCCAATATTCTGATGATTTAAAGAGAGGGAGGTGCGGCTGTTTGGGTTCCACAGAGGAAAACGGTGGGAAAGGCTGGGACTGGCTTGGGAGGTTTAAGGAAGTTCCAGCCCAAAGCTGAGACAGAACCAGGTGGGGTGGACCTGGAAAATTCCATCCTGCTTTTCCTTTCCCGGCAGGAAAGGGGCAGCTCCGGAGCAGGGAGCTGGGATTTGGCGTTTCCAGAGGGGCAGCTGAGCCTGGGCAGAGCCGTCCCCAGAGCCTGGCTGGGGTCAGGTGAGCCCAGGGAGATTCCAGCCGGTGCCTCCCTGTCCTGCACATCCTTGTCAGACTCATCCCTTTGCTGCTGTGCTCCCGGAATCTGAGGCACGGGAAGGGCTCCCTTCCCTTTCCCCTTCCCCTTCCCCTTCCCTTTCCCCTTCCCCTTCCCCTGGAAGCCATCTCAAGCCCGAGTGCCTTCTCCTTTCCTGCCTTCTCCTTGTCTCTGCTCCCTCTAGTGTTCCCAGGCAGCTGCTGGCTCTCCCGCTCCAGTTCTGCATTCTGGATTTGTTTTCCCTGCATTTCCCCCGAGCTGGGAATGCCATCAGCCTGCCTGGCCCCCGCTGCAGAGGAACCAGGGCAGCCTCCACCTCCCCTCCTTGTGTCACCCTTGTGCGGCCAGCTCCGGATCCCTGTGACTTCCAACCCCCACACCTCTCCCTTCTCGATGATTTCCAAGTCCTTAACTCGTTCTCAGTTCATGGTTTGGGGATTTCTTGTCCAACCTTTAAAGCTCCTTTCTAGTTCAGGGAGCTGGAAGTTCGGGAGGATGCGGCACCCGGGATTAGAGCCCCGGTTCCAGCAGCATCCATTGCACCTGAATGTTGAGCTCCAGTTTGCTTTAGACTCAGCCCACGTTTGATGAAGCCTACCAAAGCTTTTGGGGCCTTGAGATGTTGCCTGGAAATCAGAAAATGCCAAAGGGGGCTGGAGATCCACGTTGGAATCATGGGATCGCTGCTGGAGAAGGAAAGTGGAATTCAGAACACCTCGTAAAGAGATTATTTGCAGAGTTTTGACTGAAATGTAACCATTTAACGAGCTCGAAATCGTGTGGTTTATAACATAAATGTTCCATTTGCAGCAGAATATCTGGAAAAGACCTTTGGGATCGTCAAGTCCAACCCTCAGCCAGCACCACCAGCACTCTCACCACCCACCCCTGTCCTCCAGCGCCACATCCACGGTTTTTGGAGCCTTGCAGGGATGCTGACCCCACCCCTGCCCTGGGCTCGGTCACCCAGGGACGAGGATTCCTCTGCTTTTGCAGGAAGAGGGAAGGGGAAGCGTTTCCCTCGCAGATGGGACAGGAGTGTGTTCCACAGGCTCCGGGAGTGGGTGAGTGACAGCTGAAGGCTGAGCCACGGTGAGCAGCAGAGCTAATTACCACCTTCCCCCAGTGCTCTAATTACCACCTCCCTCAGCTCACCCTTCCACCCAGGCGCTTCCCCAGGGCTGTTTTTCGGGGTTTCTGCCACCCAGCTTTCGGCTGCAGCACAGCTTTGTCCTCCAGGTGCTCCTCCCGCCCGGAGTTGGACCCAAGGGGATGGAAAACGCCGCGGTTCCGGTGGGATTTGGGTCTCCAGCACATCCCTCCCGCTGCCCCCAGCCCCAGGGGAATGCAGCAGGTGGAGTAAACCCCCACCTAACCCTAAAGATTTCTCTCCAGGAACGCCGGGATGCTCGGTGGAGCATTCCCTGGTGGCAGACGCTTCCTCACACGCAGGGAAAAGGTGGAAACCCAACGCTTTTTCCAGCAGCCCAAAATATTCCCCCATCTGGCAGCTGAGGGAACGGGCACCTTCCCCTTCTGTCTGGGTGCCTGTGGCAGCTCCGAGGCGTTCTGGGGGATTTTCAGTGCTGGGGCTCCTGCAGGGCCAGGAAAGTGTTTCGTGTCACAGGGAAAAGCAGATATTCCATTAACCCCTTCAAGACCGTTGCAGGAGCTTCCCGTGAGGAACTGGGAATGGGGGTCCGTGGGGGGATTGATTCCCAGTTAATGCTGTCAGAAACCCTTCAGCCACCCCAAACCACCTCCAACCCACCCTAAACTTTCCACAAACAAACCTGGAGGAGAATCCGAGGCCTCCTTGCGCCCTGGCCGTGTCACAGCCTGGCAGTGCCACGCTCTGCTTCTCCTTCTTTGGGCCAGAATTGTTCCCAGAATGACAAACCCAGGGGGAAGTGCTTCCACCTGGGAAGGTGAGGCTGTTCCCACATCATCCTTCTATTTGTTTCATGAGGAATTTCAAAATTTTGGTTTTCTGCTCCAGCCAGGGACAGAGGAAAGTTTGGGCAGCAACAAAAAAAAAATCTGAAGTCGAATCAGATTTTAAGCCTGGATTTAAAATGGATCACATTAAAAGAAGAAAAAAAAAAATTCAGAAAAGAATGAAAGAATTCCTAATTCTCCTCCTGATCTCCCTCTGCTGCATCCCTGTCCTCCCATCCACTCTTCCCATCTCCAATTATAGATCCCTCCAGGCAGAGCCCTGCCAGTGTTTCTGTCAGGGAAGTGCCAAGCCCATCCACGATGCTTTACAAATAATCACAGGGAACACAGATTTTGTGAAATATTGAAGCTTTTGCTGTTAAAAAAACTGCAATCTCTCTGCCATCTTAGCCACGATGAAATGTCAGTGTGCCATCCTTCCCACATTTACATCCTTCCCTCTGTCACTCTCGCTCTGGCACATGGCAGGCCGGGATCCATCTCCTCCTTCCCACAGGGAAGGATTTGGGTTTAAATTCGAGACACAAACTTGTACAAAATTGAATGTCTGAGGTGTGTAAGAATAAGGGGAAATCACCTCAGATCTTCTTTAGCTGCCTTTGTTTCCTGCCCTTTAACTCCTCACTCCCTGAAACGACTCGGAGCACCTGGAGGATGAGGCACTGTGGTGAAGGCTGCAGAATTCTCCCTGTTTTCCCTCGACTTTTCCAGGACCTGAGCACGTCAGGAGCCTTGCAGCCCATTCCAATGCTTGACAGCCCTTTCCATGAAGGAATTTTCCCAATGTCCACCCTGAGCCTCCCCTGGCCCAGCCTGAGGCCGTTCCCTCTCCTCCTGTCCCTGCTCCCTGGGAGCAGAGCCCAACCCCCCCCAGCTGCCTCCTCCTGTCAGGGAATTCCAGAGAGGGAAAAGATCCCTCTGGAGCCTCCTTTTCTCCAGGCTGAGCCCCGGGAGAGCAGGGATTGAGCAGGGATTGAGCAGGTGGCGTGCTGGCTGAGGTGCTCCAGCTTTAAGGTCGCACTCCGAGTTTATTTCCAGGCTGGAAATGGTGCCTGGAATTTGCGTAGCCAGGGCAGATCTGGAGGATTTGAGGTGACAGCTGGGAGAGAAACCTGTTCCTCCAACTGCACTGGAGGTTATTTCCCTCTCTCTGTAACCTCTGCCACTTAATTAAGAGCCCAACCTTCTCTGGGGCTGCAATTGAATTATTTGCTTTCACCTCCTCTGGAGCTGGCAAACACCAACAGATCCCATCTCCGCAGGGTTAAGGGATGGAATTGTATTTCCCTTAACCTCTTTGGACCTGAAAGTTGGGATTTTCCCCTTCTGCCTGGTCCCTGGTGCTCCTTTCTGGAGTCTTGAATTGTTTTGGGGAGCAGAAGGTTCAGGGCTGTGCCCCCGGAGCAGCTCTGGCTGTGTGAACACAGCGACTTTCTGCAAGTGAAATCTGCTGCTATTCCTGTATTTGAAAAGGAGCTGAAATGCCAGTGCTGATGTAATGTTCATTTACATTTAGGGTCTGTTTCTATTTATTTTTGCTCCTATTTAACTGCATCTTGATTCCAACAGTTTGGGGTTGGTTGTTTTTACCCGCTGAGGCTCTCTTTGCTGTGAACAGCTCATTTGTTACTTCAAGCCTGCCAGATTTCCTGCCTTATCGAGTCCATAAATGAAGAAGAATGCCAGGTAGAAGGAGAAATGGATGTCTCCTCCCCAAGGGAAGGCTTCTAAATTTGATAGGAGCCATTTCTCTAGGAACTGCTGCCTCTGATTGCCACTGGAACGGCTCTGGAAGGAGCTCAGAGGGGATCATTCACCTCGGGTTTGTCCTGGAGGTGCAGAGCTGGGGAGATGCTTTGGGCTGAGAGATTTCCTGTGCCACCTTCCGTGAACGTGAAGAGAGATGGAGTAAAAGTGCCTGCAGAGCTCTGACGTGCAGCCTGTGGCTCCCTGCTCCCACTGCTGCTCCGCTCAAGGAGCTGCTCAGCCCCAGAGCAGCAGAAAAAGGCAGAAAATCGGGGAATCCCGGGGTTGTTGAGGCTGGAAAAGGCCTTTAGGATCATCAAGTCCAAACATCAACCACCACCATGGTCACATTAACCCATGACCTCAGGTGCCACGTATTGATCCCTGTATTGATCCCTGTATTGATCCCTGTACTTTTCCATGTATTTATCCATATCTTTATCCATGTATTTATATGGATATATATATTTATCCATATATAAATATAAAAATAAAATATATATTTATCCATACATTTATCCATATATATTTACCCATATATTTATCCATATATGTTTATCCATCTATATTTATCCATGGATTTATCCATGGATTTATCCCTATATTTAACCATGGATTTCCCCATGTATTTTATGAACACTCAGGTGCCATATCCACGCATTTTACGAGCACTTCCAGGGTTGGTGACTCCACCACTGCCCTGGGCAGCTGTTCCAGTGCTGGACAATCCTTCCCATGCTGGGCCAGGAGCTGGATTCTGGAAATGCAGACTCTGAGGAGCAGGGGATGGAGGCAGGGACCGTTGGCATTGGATTCCTTTATTGTCCCAGGAAGATAAAGGAGAAGAGCCAGAGGTGATCACACTGAGCTCATCAGCAGGATTTCTTCCCTACTCCCATAAATCCCCCTGGGGCCACAGAGTTCCCTAAAGGGGCGGTGTTGAAGGAGCTGCTGGAATATTTTGCTGTTCATTGGGATCCACAGGACATTTGGTGTCTCTCAGAGCTGTTCCAGGCTCTCCACAGACACAAACACTCCTCACACTTCTCCTCGGAGCAGAGAGGTTTCCCAGAGTCCTGGTTTTTAATTGAAGATCCTGGGATAATGACACGGCTTCAGGAGGCAGGAGGCTCATTGTGCTGTGCCTCAGTCCAGGCAGGAACAAGCCCCAGCTAATAAAAACCTCTTTCAAACACAAAAACTCCCATTAAACTGATATTATAGAGATTGCAAATTGAAGCAGGCCTCAATCAGAAAGCAGCAGAACTTAATTACCCCCCTTGCCCATTTGCATTATGATCTCCTCCCTAATTACCCCTCCACACTTTTCCCACAGAAGTGCTGGCCTGAGGTTGGAGATGGTTCCAGCTTTGTGGAGCACTGATCTTTATCTATTTTTACTTTTTACAGAGCACAAAACCCGAGAGTGGCCACTGCTTTCCTCTTGCTCTTCCTGCGACAGTGGGCTGCTCTTCCCAAGGACGGCTGCAGGAATTATCAGGCAGTGTAACATAAGGAATGCCAGCCATCCTACGGAATTCCAGTGGAAGAGGCAAGAATTTCTGTTCCTTACTGGCAGGGCTGTGCCATGAAGGGGAGCTCGGAGATATTGGTCAGCTCAGGGAATGAGCCTGGCTCATGATAAGGAAATTTGCTGTGCAATTACTCTGGGTCCTTCTCCTTCTCCTTCTCCTTCTCCTTCTCCTTCTCCTTCTCCTTCTCCTTCTCCTTCTCCTTCTCCTTCTCCTTCTCCTTCTCCTTCTCCTTCTCCTTCTCCTTCTCCTTCTCCTTCTCCTTCTCCTTCTCCTTCTCCTTCTCCTTCTCCTTCTCNTCTCTTCCCACCACCAATTCCAGACCTCAGGATAATCCACGTTCCCACAGCCAGACCTTGCAGTTTTCCCAGTTCAGCAGCCCCAGACACACCTCCAGCCTCTCTGTCTGGACTTTATCTTGCTGAAATCTCCCTTTGTTGATCCTTTGCTGCCTCACCTTTTACCCAGCAATAACCTGCAGTGGGTGGAAGCTTCCCAGAATTCCTTCCCTGTTCCACTGGAAACATTCCCAAGTGGAACCAGCTGCGCTTCCCATCAGCACTTCCCTGCTTTTAGGGGTGGTTGAGGCGTGAAGGATGCAACAAATGGAGTTGGCTCCGAAGGGATTAAATGCTCCCCCTGAGGCTGCTCAGAGAGCTGGAGCTGAGGAATCCGGGTGGGAATCTCTCCAGGAAGGGAGAGCAGAGGAACAGGGATGCAATTCCAGCCTCTCCAAGGACTGGGATGGGCACATTCACCATCAGCATATAATCTAGACATGATTTCTTCTTTGGCCCCGGCTGCCAGGAGCAGGATGAGCAGTTTAATTAGTTTAAATAGTGAATAGTTTAATTAGCTGAAAGAGACCGGATCAATAGCTGCTTAAACAAACAATTGGATCCCTGTTTCCAAGCTTGGATGTAGTTTTGGAAGGTTCCTGGCAATTTGGCAGGGATTAGTGATGCTGAGAATGTGCTTTTGTGTGGGTTTGGGGCTTTTACTCCTGTTCACGTGGCTGCTTTTTCTTGATGAATGGAAAACAGGAGGGAAAGAGCAAGCACGGAAGGAATTCCACTCTTGCTGCTTAAAGCCATGGATCAGGAAGGGAATAGGCTGCAGGGGATTTGGAGTGCAAATTGAGATATCTCAGATATTTTAGGCTCAATCAGTCCATCAGTGCTTGGTAGCAGTTTAGGCCACGTGAAAGGTGAATTATGGTGCACATCACAAAGCTGCTGCTGGCTCCTTCCCCTGCCTGGCTGGCACCCTGCAGGGTGCTGGAGCAGCGTGCCAGAGACCACGGATCCCATGGATCCCAGGGATGTGATCAGGAGCCTGAGCCTGCTGGCCACTCCTTGCTCTCTCTTATCCTGATTTTTCAGCTCTTCAGCAAATCCAGCTCGAGTTTTCCAGCCCTTAGAAACCCAGGGAACTCTCATGTCTGCTCTCAGGTCTGGGATTTAAATCCAGCCCTTATCAAAGCACCCTGTGACCAGGCAGGCCCTGAATCCCAGCAGGGACCTGATAAAGAGGGATCTGACATCCCAAAGAAACCCTTTGAAATCCTGCTGGGATTGATTTGTATTCATACTGGAGCCCAGAGCTCTCTGCCATGGAGAGATGAAGCTGCTCCTTTGCTTTATCATCCTCAGGCCCTTCCCAGCTTGGAGGGAAATTCACTCCCTCTTCAAGCCCCAAAATAATGGAAAAGTTCCTTTGTATCCTTCTCTCCACAGCCCCTACATGGATTAATCAACTTTTCTGGGCTGATTAATGGTTTGACAGAAGAACTGCCTGGAGAGCAGCTGAATTCCCACAGCAGAATTCCTGACTGAGGGAAACGACCCTGGGTTCCCTCCCCTTCCCGAAAAACCTGGGAAATCTGGGAAAATCACAGCTCCAAAGGAGCTGCTCCCCTCGCCACCGGATTCAAAGAGAAATGGAGAAACACTCAGGGAAGTTTGGAGATAAAAAGGCTGTAGATAAAATCGAAATGAGCCCTTCAGCCCTTTTTTTGTGTGGTATTTAGGATGCAAGGGAAGGCAGGGCTGGGTAGTCCCTGGGATTAGGGAACAGCACGGCTGAGGTCCCAAATTTTGAGGCCAGGTAATGGCTGGAACAAAACATTAACATGGACTTTGTCTTTAAAAGCAAAAGCTTTGGAAATTTGGAATAGAACAGAAACTCGCATTAATTCAGGGCTTTACAGAGCCTAAAGCCTCGTTAGGTTTTCAGCTCAAAGCAACTTTCCTTTTCATGAGGCCATAAAGAGATTTTTTTTTCCTGGCTTTTTAAAGCTGTTTCCTCTACGAAAATCCATTCAGTTGTCAATCCATCCTCCCTCAGAAGGTGTCAGTGCAATCTACCTTAAATTAAAAAAAAGCCCTGGGAAGAAGATCTTATCTCCCAGATGGAGAATGGGATGGAGGAATAATAAAAGTGAAAGTGATTCACCAGGACTGGTGACGAAAATCAGTGATGGAATCGAGATTAGGATCTTAATCCTCTTCCTTCTTTCCACCTTGCCCCAGATCTGGGGCAGCTCTTGCTGGGCTGGGTCCAGGATCACTGAAAGCAAAGTGCCAAAGGCTTCCAAGAACTTCAAATGCAGCAAAAATTGCCCCGGCTCTGCCTGAAATAGAAATATTGGGTTTAAAATGGGCCTTTTGTTACAGGGCTGGAATTAGGGAGCCACCTGACAGCGACTGAAAACACATCTGAGGATCAGCAGAGGAAAAAGCAGCTTTTTTCTGCTGCCTGCAGGTCAGAGCTCTTTAAATTGGGGCTGTTAAATGTCCCTGGCCACAGGAGACTGGGGGAGCAGAGGTGAAGGGAAAAAAATCTTCTTTATTCCCTGATTGATCCCTGAGCTTGGGCTGCTCCAAAATGCAGCCCCAAAACTAGAAGGAGCAGAGAGAGGGAATTTGTGCCTGCAGGGAGGGGCTTTGCAAAGGGCTGGCTGGCAGCAGCTTTAATGCTTTAATTAATTCTTTAATTGGTGTTTTCATGTCTTGATGCCCAGCCCCATAAGACGTTTTTAGGGTGAGGGATATGATGAGGGCATATAAAGGAGGATGGTGGATCCATGATCTCCATCCCAGCAGAGAAGCCTGAGTTATTCCTGGATAATCCCAGCACTAATCAAGCCAAGGATTTTCCAATATTCCCAATATATGAATGGGAAGTGACTGTTTTCCCTGCAGCTGTTGGGAGAGTATGGAACAATCCCTGGAGCTGCAGGGGAGAAAGCTCCCTCTGGAAAATCCGGGTGGGATGTTGGAGTGGCCCATCCCTGGCCAGGCAGCACCAGGTACAGGTAAGAAGGAAAAAAAATCACAAAATCCTGGAATTTTGAAGGTTGGAAAAGCACTTGAAGGTCATCAAAGTCCAACCCTCAGCCAGCACCAGCACCAGCACGTCCCCAAGTGCCACATCCACAGGTTTTGGAAGAGTTCCAGGGATTGGGAGCCCAGCCCTGCGGTGTGCTCCGATGTTTACAACCCTCTCCACGGCCCAGCTGCAGCATTTTGGCTCCTGCTGTGTTCATGGTGATGCCATGATGATTTTTTGCTTTTTCTTTTAAGCCCCTTTTTGTGCCTTTTTGCAGCTCCTGTATCCCTCAGTGCTTTTTGCCTGCATTCTCGGACTTGTTTGTTAAGCTGGGAGATGAAACATTTTATGGGTTTTGTAGTCAGGGATCAGAGTGCCCCAGACACCAAGGTCCTCTCCAGAACACATTTTGTAAACTGAGATAGAACCATCCAGGGGAAGGTTCCTCGGGGAGGGGGGCTCCTGTCAGCCTCTCATTGGGGAATTTATGATAGACATGCTAATTAGTAACACCTATAATGATATCCCAGATCTTTGAGGGGTTTTTGCAGTGTACACTGAGGTGCATTCCACCTGGGTGTGCTGCACCTAAGGATCCTTACAATAAATACCAAATAAATCCCTTTTTCCCTTCTAACCGTGTTTGACTCTTGATTTTAAGACCAGGAAAAGGCATCAGTGGATGATCCCACCTGGAATCCCACCCGGAGCCCTCTGGCACAGAGCCCGCAGCGCCTGTGGACGTCACTGCTGAGCAGCATCTCCCAGCACCTTTTGCTCCCCAAGAATTCCAAGGTTCAACCCCTAAATCATGCACCCTAAAATGACAGAGATGGATGGTGGCAGGAGGATTACTGCACGGGGAGGTCCCAGCACACACCTGCGGGATCCCTGCGGCCTCTGGGAGCTGCTCCAGATGTTTTTCCAGCTGTTGGATTGCATTGCAGGGGGGCTCTGCTGTGCTGCCCCTTCTCGAGCAGAGTTCTGGGCTGCCCTGGACACGGGGTGTATTTGGTAATTGCAATTAATAGTCAGTAAAAACGCACCTGCTCTTCCCAGCCTTCAAACTCGCCCGTGTTCCTTGTTTTCCCACCCTGAGCTGTCCACAAGAGCTGCACCTTACATTTCATTCCAGATCTTTAATAAGCTGGACTTAGTGAGGGAAACAAACTGCCCAGGGAAGCAATTAACTTAAATTTACCTGAATCCAAAACCTTCCCCAGGGACACGAACGAATTCCAGGTGGTTCATGCCTGGGAAGGGGTTTCAGCACGTGTGGATCAAGTTTATTTCCAGCCTGGATGTTCCTGATTTCCCTGTCCAAGAATCAAAGCTTAAACATGGAATTCACTGCTTCCAAAAAGTTTTGAGTTGTGCATTAAATGGCAATTGGTGTGCTGAGATATTTCCTTAAGGGAAAGGAAAAATAAATGGAAAAAGGAAAAAGGAGAGAGAAAGAGAAAGGGAAAGCGAGGGAAAAGAGAAAGGGAAAGCGANTGGAATTTTGAAGGTTGGAAAAGCACTTGAAGGTCATCAAAGTCCAACCCTCAGCCAGCACCAGCACCAGCACGTCCCCAAGTGCCACATCCACAGGTTTTGGAAGAGTTCCAGGGATTGGGAGCCCAGCCCTGCGGTGTGCTCCGATGTTTACAACCCTCTCCACGGCCCAGCTGCAGCATTTTGGCTCCTGCTGTGTTCATGGTGATGCCATGATGATTTTTTGCTTTTTCTTTTAAGCCCCTTTTTGTGCCTTTTTGCAGCTCCTGTATCCCTCAGTGCTTTTTGCCTGCATTCTCGGACTTGTTTGTTAAGCTGGGAGATGAAACATTTTA
>VXAD01005650.1:112652-126060 GCA_013399195.1 Dicrurus megarhynchus
CGGGGGAATCGCGGGGAAGGGGCTGCGGAACGTCCCGGGGGGTGGGACTGCGGGGAATCCCGGGGGAGCCGCGGGGAAGGGGCTGCGGAGCATCCCGGGGATGGGGCTGCGGGGAATCCCGGGGGAATGGAAGGACATCCCGGGAGAAGGGGGGACGAGGAGTCCAGAGGGAAGGGGCTGCGGGGCCATCTCGGGGGAAGGGGCTGCGGGGGGACCCCCGGCCCGGCCGCAGCGATCCCGCCCGGGCCGGGTGATCTCGGGAACGCCGGAGGTTTCCCGGCGGCAGCGGGAGTTCCCCATGGCCCGGAGCAGGGGGAGGGGAGCCGGGGCTGTGTCAGCGCTTCCCCAGTGCCGGGGGTGGGACTGGGATTGGGATTGGGATTGGGATTGGGACTGGGAGGAAAGCAGCGATCCAAGGTTGGCTTCTCTCGGCAGGTGTGTGATGCCAAGCACAGCCATGAAGAAAAAGGTAAGGACGGGAAGGAGGATCCTGTGTTTTCTTTCCCCATCCCCATCCATGAACGCCGTTTGTTGTATCCATCCCTCGGGCTGGGGCTCCGGTGCCTCTCGGAGGCAGCGCTGCATCCTCTGATGAAATTGCCAGGCGTTAAAACCGGGTTTAATCCTGGCCTGGGCGTGGGCTGGGTTCGTGCAGAGCCTTCCCCGGCAGTTGCTGTTCCCCGGGCGCTGCTTGGGCTGTTGCAAAACCCTCTGTGAAACCCTCTGCAAATCCCCTGCTCAGGGAGGAGGATCTGCTCCGACCCCTTCCCTGTCCCTGGGCCACCCTCCCGAGGTGTCCCAGGAGCCCCGAATTCGCTCAGGGCTCCCGGGAGGATGAAATTTAACACAGCAGCAGCTCTGGGAGTCGCAGGGGTGGGTGTATCCCAGCAGGAGCGTATCCAGAGCTCTTAAAGGAATATCTGGCTGCTCTTCCGTGGTGAGGTGGGATTGGGTTCCCTGCCTGGCCCTCGGTGCTGCTGTCTGACCCCTCTGCAAGGCCTCTGCAGCCCAAACTGTGGGAATTGGGGCTGCTTTGGGCCGTGCCTCGGAGTGGGATCGAGTTTCTGCCCGGGATTTTGTGCTGGTGCTGTGAAATAAGAGCTTGGCTGTTCTCTGGGATCAGCTCAGGGGACAGGACAGGACAGGGCACCCTCTGGGGTGGCCTCCCCCGCCTGCCTGGATGTGAAACAGCCAGGAACAGGATTTCGTTGCCAAACCCTGGAGCCTGTGGGCAGCTTCCCTCTGGCCAGGGCGCTCCCAGCCCGGAGCTGCTGCAGGAATGACCTGAGCAAGCAGGATCGGGGAATTCTGCCTTGGTGTTGTCCCGAGGCTGTGGCAGCTCCTCTCTGCTGTCCCAGGGTGAGGGTGGGAGGCTGGGCAGGTGCTCACCGTTCTCCTGAAATCCCTCCTGGATGGAAGACTCGCAGGGCTGCTGCCAAAAGCTGGATTTGGCTTTGTAGCTGGAACTTGTTTAACAGCTGGGTTTTGTGAGCAAGGCTGTGTTGGCTGCCACTGATGGGTTTGTTTTGTTTAATTTTTATTTTTAGATCACAATGTAAAGCCTTGCCTGGTGTGACTGTCTCTGGTGTGACTGTCTCCCCTCATCCCCAACCCCCAGCATTCCCGCTGCTTTTGGCTGCCTCTCCTTTCCCCTGAGCTCTGCAGGGATGGGACATCATGGAGCCAAGTGTTTCCTCTGGAGAGGAGTCACTGGAGCCATGAAGAGTCTCCCCTACTCTGGGGACCCTGACCTGGGCTGTCTCATCTGCTTTTCCCTTTCCTTCTGGTCTTCTGGCACCTGAAACTGGAAATGTCCCTGGTGTTTGGGGAAAAGAAAACCAAACATGTTGTGGGAAGAGCAGGATTAGATCTTTAAGGTCCCTCCCAACCCAAGCCACCCTGTGGTTAGGAGAGAGTGTTTGGGGTGGAAAACCAGGGGATGAGGGGTTGTTCGTGGTCTGGAAGGGTTGAGACAAAGCCGTTGCTCATCTTTAAAGTCCTTTGGTGCCCCCAGAGCCATCAGGTGGGAGGGGCTGGGAATGGGGAGGCTGCTCCTGATCTTCCTGAGTCCTGGCCATGTTTTTTGGGAAGAGTGTTCAATCTGACCATGGACAGCAGGGGTTGGGATGACCATGGCCCACTGATCATGGACAGCAGGGGTTGGGATTTGTCTTCTGCTTCCCACGTGCTCCTCTTTGCCTCTCTCCTGCTGCATTCCCAGCTGGAATGTGCCAGTCCTGTGTTTAGTGGCTTTGGCAGTCAGATGTCAGCTCGAGGGAGCTGGGAAGGACTCGGTGCTCTGTGGGAACTCATTTTTCCTTCTCTCCCTCTCTGCAGGTGCTGCTGATGGGTAAAAGTGGGTCTGGGAAGACCAGCATGAGATCCATTATCTTTGCCAACTACATCGCCCGGGACACGCGGCGCCTGGGGGCCACGAGTAAGGAATTCCCGGCTGAATTCCCAGATGCCAGGGCTCTGACCCCCTCATTAGAGAGGCGGGGCCGTTCCCTGCAGCGATCCCTGGGTCGGGTGTGGCCCTGCAGGTCCTCCCAGCTGCCACACCTCACTGGGAGCTTCGCTCCGGGATCAGCCAGGGACAGGCAGGAAGTGGAGGGAAGGGAAAGGCAGCACTGGGATCGGCTTTGCTGCTTTATTATTCAACTTTTATCCTTAACTCCTTTCTTTGGGGATCAGGAAGCAGCCTTTGGTGCAGCTACACCTGTCAGAGCCTCCTCTGTGCTGGTGGAACATTCCTGCTGTATCCAGGGATCTCCAGCACAGGGATCCTGCAGTGCCCCTGTGCTTTTGGCCTTGCCTTTTTCCCTTTCCAAAGCCTTTGTTGGGAAAGAGCAAGAAGGGATTCCTCTGGAAGAGGGGGATGAGTTGTTGGGATCTGGTGCTTCTTGCTGGGAAGTGCCTGTGAGGATTTAGTGTCAGGATTGGTGTAAATTTCCCCTTTGCCATAAATTTGGCCTCTTCCTGAAATTTGCATTCCCCTGTGTTCCTGGTTTATTTTGTTAAGGAGGGCTTAAAGCCCTGCAGAGTCATTCCTACAATATCCCAGGGATCAGGGAATGTGTGCTTGAAGGGGAACAGTTGCTGCACTTCCCAGGAGAGCAGTGGGCTCTGCATTCCTCTGGGAAATGCTGTTTTGGTGGGATTTGCAAACTGGGGCTGCTTTGTGAGGAATGGCCCATCCCTGGAAGTGTCCAAGGCCAGGCTGGACGGGACTTGGAGCACCCTGGAATAGTGGAAAGTGTCCTTGCCCATGTGTGGGGCTGGAATGAGGGCTTTAATCCCTTCCAGCCCAAACCATTCCATGATTTTATGCTGATTTCCATGATTTTTGGCTGCCCGAGCTCTGCCCCGGGTGTGTGGTGCAGTCAGTGAACTCCTGCTGTCTCTTTGCAGTTGATGTGGAGCATTCCCATGTCAGATTCCTGGGAAACCTGGTGCTGAACCTGTGGGACTGCGGAGGGTAGGTACTGATTATTCCTGTCCTTTCCAACCCCTGGGGGAGGCTGTGGGGAATCAGGGATGGAATAGAGTGGGTTCTCCTCCCCACTGGGATGAGATGTGCCGAGGGAATGCCCCTTCTCCTGCTGTCCTGCTGGAATTGCTCATCTCCAGCTCCATCCAGGTGGGATTTGTGCAGAGAGGCCACGCTGCAGGTCGATCCTGTGGCTCCTGGGAACAGCATTTTTCAAGGAATGCTGTCCCCTCCTCAGCTCCATGGCCTCTGGCTCATCTCAGCCGTATTCAGCCAGAGTTAAAGGAGATTTAAATCCTGGGATTTAAGGCTGAGCTGATGCTTTGGGTCACATTTCACCTGTTGCTGCTGCTGGGGGGTTTCACAAACAGCTCCTAAAGCCAGCCTGGGGCCAGCAGCAGAGGACACGAGAGAAGCTTCAGCTTCATGGGGGGCTGATGCTTTCCAGGAGCATCCAGCTTTCCTTGGGAATGCTCAGGGGATGCAGCTCCAGCCTGGCCTCCTGAGTGGGAGCTGCAGCTCCAAATCCCAGCCTTGCCTTCCCAGCAGGAGGAGTTTCCCACAAACCCAGCGTGCCAGGCAAGAGCTGCTCTAAGGATGATCTTTGCTCCAAAAATTCTGTGCTTGATTTAAGTGCAATGGTGACTCCTCAAAAACTCCTTTTTTTTTTTTTTTTCATATATTTAAACATTCCCAGGAGTCTCTTCTCTCAAAGGGAAATCTCCCTGTGTGAATCTCTTTGGGAAATGTTCCTCTGAAAATCTCATTCTGAAACTGTGTCTAAATTGTAGCAAAAAAAGCTCTTGGGTTCTAAGGGGAGTGTCCCTGTTTTCCTGCCCTGCTCCCTCAGCCAGGACACCTTCATGGAGAACTACTTCACCAGCCAGAGGGACAACATCTTCCGCAACGTGGAGGTGCTGATCTACGTGTTCGACGTGGAGAGCAGGGAGCTGGAGAAGGACATGCACTACTACCAGTCCTGCCTGGAGGCCATTCTCCAGAACTCCCCCGATGCCAAGATCTTCTGCCTGGTGCACAAGATGGACTTGGTGCAGGAGGACCAGCGGGATCTGGTGAGGAGCTGGGAGTTGCCATGGAAATGCTCCCACACGGAGCCATGTGGGTCACGCTTCAAAGGCAGCCCCTCAGGGCTGTTCCTCAAAGGCTTTCTCAGATGTTCTCAGAGCTTTTCCTGCTTTTTTTTAAAGTGTGTCATCCCAGGACCCAGTGGAGAACAGCAGCGGTGATTTTTAGGGATGAAAAAAGCCTTTCCTCCCTGCTTCCAGAGCTCCCAGCACACCTTGGCTCCAGGAGGGAGCAGGACTGGAGGGAATCCAGCTCCTTCAGCCCCCTGCTCACAGTTTGGATGGGGGTGACAGTGACAGTTGTTTTCAGCTCAGCTGCTTCTTTCAGTCCAGCCCAGGCTTTGTGCTAAAACGCCCCCGAAATCCAGGAGGTGAAACTTCCCCAGTTAATCAGGGGATGGTTTCTGTGGATTGATCCTGCTCTGCCTTCCCAGAAATCTTCTTAAGCCCTTGAACATCCTGGGAGAGCTGGGGATCAACCTTTCAGAGGCGTTTGGGGCCTTTTTTGTGCTTCTGAAAGGTCACAGGGAGGTGGGAAAAAATACTGAGTTCCTACAACCACAGCACAGGCAGGAATATCACCCAAACTCAACCCCCAAACTCTCTTTGTTTCCCAGATTTTTAAGGAACGTGAGGAAGACTTGAAGCGCCTTTCCCGGCCCTTGGAATGCGTTTGTTTTAGAACTTCCATCTGGGATGAGACACTCTACAAGGTTGGTGCAGCTTCCTCTCCAGGCCTGCCTTTGGAGCAGTTCCTATCCTACAGCTATCCCTGGAGCTGCTGCTGGTGTGTCAATGATTGGCCACGTTCCGCTTCTTCTGGAGGGTGTAAATTAAACCCAAATTAATCCTGGGTTTAATCAATTAATTAAAAAAAGTCAGGAGCGTGTGGTAACTGTCAGGAATTTGGCAGACAGGCATCCCAAATATCTCTCGGGAATGATGAGCTTGGGCACTGCCCACACCTGGGGCAGCAGCTGGGCAGGGAGGGGAGGCTGAGCTTGGAAAATCCGAGTCTGGATGAGGGCAGATGTTGATCCCAGCACCCCCAGTCCCTGCTGGGCCCGTTCCTGGCCTGTTGGGATAAGGTGGAACTTTGTTTGGATCAGGGATGAGCTGCCAAGTGTCCGTCTGCGCGCTGACCTTGCTCAGGATTAAAACTCTCTGGAAACTCGAGCGGGAGAGGGAGACAGAAGCATTCCCAACTAAAACCAGGGATGATTTATGCCTGTTCAGCAGCACTGGGGTTTCTCTTCCTGGTGGAGCAGAACCCGAGGCAGGGAAGAGTCTCCTCAGCTCTGGGCTCCCTCTGGGACCTGGGCACAGAGCGGGGAGAAGCTTCTCAGCCAGCCAGAAGTGCCAAAAATCCCCCTGGGAGCACGTTCATCAGGAAGGGCTGAGGAGGGAAGAGTTGATGGGACCTCTCTGTGTCTCCATGTCCAGGCCTGGTCCAGCATTGTCTATCAGCTGATCCCCAACGTGCAGCAGCTCGAGATGAACCTGAGGAACTTTGCTCAGATCATCGAGGCAGACGAGGTGCTGCTGTTCGAGAGAGCCACGTTCCTGGTGAGTTCCTGGGGTAGATTCCCTGGATGGAGCCTCCTTTTCCCTCCCCTCTGCTCTGGAGCCAGGCTGGGAGGGCTGGGGGTGCTCACCTGGAGAAGAGAACGCTCCAGGGAGAGCTCAGAGCCCCTTCCAGAGCCTAAAGGGGCTCCAGGAGAGCTGGAGAGGGACTGGGGACAAGGGATGGAGGGACAGGACACAGGGAATGGCTTCCCAGTGCCAGAGGGCAGGGCTGGATGGGATATTGGGAATTAGGAATTCCTGGCTGGGAGGGTGGGGAGGCCCTGGCACAGGGTGCCCAGAGCAGCTGTGGCTGCCCCTGGATCCCTGGCAGTGTCCAGGGCCAGGCTGGATGGGGCTGGGAGCAGCCTGGGACAGTGGAAGGTGTTGGGTTGGAACTGGGTGAGCTTTGAGGTCCTTCCAGCCCAACCCATTGTGGGATTCCATGGAAGTTGGGAGGTGCAGAATGCCCTGATGCAGCCCTTGGGACACTGAAAGCAGCCACTGGCACCCCGTGGCTCACGGGACCATCCCAAAATCCCCTCCTGCAGCAGCTGAGCTGAGGTTTGGTTGGGGTTTCCTCCTCCAGGCTCTGGCAGGGTTTCATGTCCCCGTTGTGGTGGGAGTGCTCTGAGAATCCCGCTCTGCACAGGGCAGGAACCTTTTGTAGCTTCAAAACCAAACCTTTCCACTTCCTCCTGCTGGGGCATTTGAGCTGCACCTGATTTCTTTTGATTTTTGATGTTCTGCAAAGCCAGAGCAGGGATAGAGGATCAGCCATGGGATTGGGGTGTTTTTCCAGGGTATTGTCCTCCCAATCCCTCTGCAAAGGTGCTGGATAAAACCACCCCTGGTGCTTGTCCATATTCCTGATTTCTGGGCTGGGCTCTTCACACTTTGCACCAAACTCCTGCTGAGCTGAAGGAAATATTTGAATTTTTCTGAGTGTTTTCCTTGCTGGTGATTTGGAAATGATGGAGGGAATTCGGGAAAGGAGCCACGACTTTTCTTCCCCCTTCAACTATCAGAAACAAACACTTGCCTTGCCTGGCAAGTTCTGCTTTTTGACCTTTCAGAGATAATAAACAGTTCCACCTTGGGGTGTATGACAGTGTGATTGTCACAAGGACATTTTTAACTGAAAAAGGATGATCTTTGCTACAAAAATTCTGTGCTTGATTTAAGTGCAATGGTGACTCCTTCAAAAACTCCTCCCTTTTTTTCATATATTTGAACATTCCCAGGATTCTCTTCTCTTGAAGGGAAATCTCCCTGTATGAATCTCTTTGGGAAATATTAGCCCAAAAACCTCATTCCAAAATTATGTTGAAATTGTAGTGAAAAAACCTCATCTGGGAAGTTCAGGAAGGAAACGGAACACTGGGAATTGCAAGCTGAGTCTCCTTTCTCCACGAGAGCCCTACAAGAATTGCTGTAAACACTTCCCAAGATCCAATCAGCCAAAGGGAATCCCTGCCCTGGTCCCCAGCCGTTCCCAGAATTCTGCTGGGAAGGCTGTGCTGGGATCCCTGACTGGCTGTGCTCCTTCTCCAGGTGATTTCCCACTATCAGTGCAAGGAGCAGCGGGACGTGCACAGGTTTGAGAAGATCAGCAACATCATCAAACAGTTCAAGCTGAGCTGCAGGTGAGCTGCTCTCATCAGGGCTATTCCAGCTTTTTTCCAGAGGACTCTCCAGAGAATCCCAGTTTGACTCCCCAGCAGCTGGAATGCCAGGGTGGAATTGCTGGAGCACAAATCATTAAATGTTAATTCTTTAACTTCCTCCTTTGCTGGTGATGGGAGAGTTTTGGTGCTGTTTTATTCCAGCCCTCCTTCTCCTGGATCGAGGCAGAGGAATTCCAGGGCTGAACTGATCTTGGAAACTGGGAATGTCAGCTGGAGAGCTCTGCTCCAGCCCTGTCCCTCAGGGCTGGCTGGGGAGGACGGGGCTTGCAGACACTGTTATCCCAATTTCCAGTGGAAAAGTGGGAAGCTTGGCTTTGCACAGCCCCCAGGCTGCACAGTCAGGTTAACGCTGGGGGTGTGTGGAGCTGGAGAGGATGGAGAAGTTTCTGGGTGGTTTGGAAATGTCCAGATGTTTCCAGATATTCCCATTTTGTGCTTATTTCTGCTGCTCATCCAGAGTGTCCAGCTGGGAATGGCTGAGCCCCGGTATCCACGGGGAGCAGGCCTGCTCAGTGGGGTTGTGTCTGGAATTTCCTTCATTCAGTGCACAAATCAGCTGATATTGTTCTCATTTGGCCCAAAACTGAGGAATTTCATCTCTAAAACCAAGCCCAGCCAAAGCCCTGCTGTAACCACACCTTGCCAAGCGGGAATTCCAGCTCCTCCTTGTTCCCAGCAGCTCGGGTCAGGGAGATTTTGGCCATGTGGGCACAAGAGCTCTTCATTCACTCTTTTTTTCCCCCTCCATTTCCTTGTTTTTCAGCAAGCTGGCAGCTTCTTTCCAGAGCATGGAGGTCAGGAACTCCAACTTTGCTGCTTTCATTGACATCTTCACATCCAACACATACGTGATGGTGGTCATGTCAGACCCCTCCATACGTAAGTCAGAGAAACCTGTTTGGGCCAAAAACAAATCCCAAAAAACCTCAAAGAAAAACCAAAAAAAGGTGAAATTAGTCCAGTTTAAACCGTTGGGAAATGAGTTGTTAATTACAGAACTGATTGTAATGAAGAGAGAGGGGTTGAGTTGTGAGCAGGATGGGCAGGTCATGTGATGCTGGTCATATCAGACTCCTCCATATGTCAGAGCCACAAGAAACCTGTTTGGGACAAAAAAAACCCCAAGAAAAACCTCAAAAAAGGTGAAATTAGTCCAGTTTAAACCGTTGGAAAATGAGTTTTTAATTACAGAACTGATTATAATGAAGAGAGAGGGATTGAGGTGAGCAGGACCCTGCAGAGGTGGTGGCACAGCTGAGCTGCTGCTGCTGTCCCAGGAAACCACCAAACCAGAGCTGGCTGAGCAGGTCGTGCCTAAAACCTATTTTGGGCAGCTGGGAGCTGGCAGCCCCGGTGATTTTTGGGGAGGAAGCAGGGCTGGCTCATGTCTGGGTGTTGCTCTGGCTGCCTGGGCTGTCTCTGGTGGACAGGCTCTAATTTTAGCAGCATCTATTTATCCCAAGGAGGAGCCAGCCCGCAGCCCCTGGGAGCAGTTCCCTGTTTGCACAGCTCTTGGAATTCCTGCTGGGAGCTGAGGGGCTCCAGGGACACTGCCCAGGACCCCTTGGGCCTGCTGCTGTGATAGCTCTGCCCTCCTCACTGAGGGAATTTGGGACAGTGTGGGATCCCTGGGAGTGAGGCACTGCTGGGCATTGCTGGGCTGGGGAGCAGCTGTGGGATGAGCAGCTCTCCCTGGGAGAGGCTTTTCCTTTTTTCCTGGGATCGGCCAACAGCCCTGACCATCCCACATTGAATCTTGCCCAGACTATCCCAGATCAAATTTTACCCAGACTTTCCTACATTAAATTTTGCCCAGGCCATCCCAGATCGAATTTTGCCCAGGTCTTCCCTCATTAAATTTTACCCAGACCATGCCACATTAAACCTTGTCCAGCCCATCCCACTCTGGATTTTGCCTGGCTTGGGAGCAGCAGGATGCACCCAGACCTTGCAGACAGGGCTGTTGAAGCAGGCAGCCCTGAGGACATGGTGATTTTCACCCTTTTTAACTTCTTTTTATCTCCCTCCCGTCCCTTTTCTGTCGCAGCTTCCGCGGCCACTCTGATCAACATCCGGAACGCCAGGAAACACTTTGAGAAGCTGGAGAGGGTGGATGGACCAAAGCACAGCCTGCTCATGCGCTGATCCCAGGCACTGGGGCTTTGGGGGGAGAAAGAACAGATCGGGACTACTTCTTTTTAGGAGAATCTAACACTGTCCATGTCTTTGTTGGGCTTTGAAATGAGTGTGCTGCTTGTTTTTTCTCCTCATCACGTTGGACACTAGAGCTGGAGGCCGGCTGGATCCACTTCCCGGAATTCCCTGGCACGGGAGGGGTCGGGAAGGAGGCAGGACAGGTGATGTGTGCCCCGCAGGGGTGTGGCAGAGCCCTCGTGGATGTGTGGCTGCCGGGTGATGGGATATTTACTGTTTCCTTGGATGGTTGCTAGAATAAGTTTATAAATTTCTCCTCGTCTTCGGTCATGGAAATAAATTTTTGCTACAAGGGATTTCAGATCCGAGAGCTTTGCAAAGTGGGTTTGCTTTCTCCCAGATCCCGGGGCAGCTTTGGGAAGCAGAGCTGTAGGAGCTGTGTGGCTCCCTTCCTGGTTTTGGGGGGATTTGGCTGAAAGGCATTCCAGAGTTTCACTGGGAATCGCTTGGCAGCATCTCCCTCCCTTTTTTCTCTCTTGCTGCATCAAATTACTGTGTAAAAAAGGGTGTAGTGCTCCGTGCCTGGCTCTTCCCTGTATCCCTGCCCACACACCCGCCGGGAGGAGAGAAATCCACCGGAGCGAGCCCCGGGAGTGAGAACGGGAAGCTGAAAGGGCTGGAGAACCAGGGGGCTCCGCACAAAAGCTCCCGGCCCTGCTCCATCCTCCTGGAATTCAACAGCCGCGTCTCGCACCGCCCACCCGGCAGCTGCCGCGCCTCGGGCTGGGGGAGTTCCAGTGGGAATCATCCCCGTGGGAGCGGAGCTGTTCCCGACGGGAGCCTCTGGAGGGCTGTGAATGGGCTGGGCACGTGGCGGAGTTTGTGTTCGCTGGGATGCAGGTGTGGAATACCTGGAGTGGGAATTGTGGAACGAGCCCCGACACAACCCCGGTTCCCCCATGGAGCTGCCCCACGGTCGGGATCGGGCTGGGTACGGGGCAGACCCTGCTGGGAATGTCACACCTTCCCACACTCAACCCTGCCCTCGGAGCAAGAGGATGAAGCCTCTGGAATATGCCCTCCCACGGGGAAGGGCTTCAGGAGAGCAGGAGAGGGCTCCTGGTCGCAATTCCAGGAGATTGAGGCCCCGTGTGCTGGGAGCCGTTCCTGGCGGAGCCGCGGGGAGGAAGGACGGTGGGAACGCTGCCTCATTGCCATGGTGACGAGGAGGTGCCAGTGGGTTTCCTTAGGGATTGAACTGCAGCGCACGGCAGCGGGATGGTGTCAAAGGGGAATGTGGGGTGGGGGACAAGGGGCTGTGAGGGAAGAGCAGGGTGGAGCTGCCAGGAGCCAAATCCTGGCCTGGCTGGAGCCTCCCGGGGCAGTGACTCGGGGGGAGTTGGGGTGAAGTTCTGCTCTTCTCCTGCTTCAAATCCCTTTTCCCGAAGTGCATGGATTTGGGGGCTCTTTGGGAATCAGCCTCATCCTTTTGCTGTGGCCAAGGTGCTGGTGGTGCCACTCTGGGCTCAGAGTCACAGCCTGTGACAAGCACGGGGGCTGCGTCAGGGCACCTGCCCTGCCTGCTCCGATGGCACCGTGCTGTGTCCTTTGTCCCTTCCCAAAGCACATCCCAGGCATTTTTGGGAGCCTGGCGTTGGTGGCTGCTCTGGCTCCTTCCACTCCAAGCAGGGAGGTTTGGGAGATCAGGCTCAGCACCCTCATCCCACCTTCTGGAAGACTCTTCCCACTTTCTCTGGCAGCTCTTGCCATCGGAAAAAACCAAAATTGATGTCTGCTCCAGATGTTTCTCACACAAACATCATCCCAAACCTGGACGAGGTGGCCGTGATCCGGCCTTTTTCTTCAGCACTTGACCTTGGAATGAGGAGAAACTCGATGCCATGTGTCACTGAGATCCTGAATAAATCCCCCCTTGGCCCTGTTCCTTTCCCCTCCGAGCTGCTGTGGGGCCCGGGATGCGTTCCTTGGGGCGGGCTGTGCTCCCTGGGGTTGTCTTGGAGCTAATTCCAGGGTTTTTGACCATTTCTTTCTTGCATTGGAGCATGGATAGCTCCACTGGGGTCAGCTCCAGGCTGTTTCCCCCAGGATGAGCTGTGTAGGGTCAGCCTGACCCCTGAGGGTCTCCCACTTGTTTTTCCTCCTTAGTGGCACAGAATTGTCCACAGGAGCTGCTGGGGGGGTGGACACGGGGCTATGGTGGCCACACGCTGCTCTCCAGCTGGAACCAGCTCCTCCACACATCCAGGGGGTTATGGATTCTCCAAAGTCACCCTGAATTGGCACTGCTGAATTGTGGGCACCTCGTGAGGAGCATCCACACCATTCCCTGCCCAGGATCCAACCCCTCCTTGCCCAAATCCATCCTGGGGGATGTGCAGCTGTCGGGGAGAGCGGAGAGGGGACCTTGGGGGACCCCCTGCCCTGCTCCCCCTTTTCTTCTGTGTTTTTTGGGAGCTCACCTGGGCCTGCAGCTGGTCCTTCAGCTTGGTGACATTGGGGTGGGGGTCCCTTTGGGTGCAGGGCCCACTCACCCCCAAAAAGCTCCCCAGGGGAGGTTGGTCCCTACCTGAGCTCATCCTGGTGCCTCCTGGGGTGTTTCCTGAGAAGGGGAAGGGGTTTTTGCCAAAAAAAGAGTCAGTTTGGTCCTGGTTGAGGCGTGGTGGCTTAGCAGAAGTGGGGGCTCATGGGGGTCCCCTCCTCACCCCTGGGTGAGCTCTGTGTGTGCCTGGAGCAGCTGCAGCTTCTCCTCCTCAGCCAAGGTCACCCCCTTGGCAGCCGTGACCGGCTTGAGTCACCCCTGGCGGGGACATCGTGAGCAGGGGACACCCGGCTATGAGTCCCCACCCCCAGGATATCCCACCCCTGGGGATGAGCTGCCTCAGGGCTGGGGGGGGTCCTGCATTTTGGGGGGTTATGGGGTGATTAACCCAGCCTGGGCCTGCCCCTGGCAAACTCAGTGCAGGGTGGGGACCTGGGGAGACCTCAAGGCTCGGGACGCAGGGCTGGGAGCAGCCAGGTCCCCTCGGGACAAGAGGCTGGAAAACCAGTGGGGTCCAGGGAGCATGGCGTGGATTCCCACTGGCAGCTCCACCCCTGGCCAGGGGCTCCCCGAGATCCCCAGACCCCCCCNCGCGTTCCCATGGCAACGCCGGATGCGAGGGGAGCCGCGCATTGGCTGCCGATGATGTCACCTCCAGGGCGGGGCACCCCCACCCCAAAAAAAACAGGGTNACCCCCAGACCCCCCCGTGGCTGCAGCCCCTCGGAGGGGCTCCCCCAGCTCTGCCAGGACCGTGACACCCCAGGGGACCCCACTGTGGGTACAGAGGGGGTACCGCACATATTTTGGGGGCCTTACCTGTGTGGTGGGGGGGCTCGGGAGGCAGAGATTGGGTGGGGGGTGCAGGC
>VXAD01005651.1:0-140447 GCA_013399195.1 Dicrurus megarhynchus
TTCTCCATCCCTGGGAGAGCCTCCAACCTTTCAAGGATTTTGTTCTGTCAGAGATCCTTCATCCATCCGAGAACATCAGGCCATCAGAGATCCACCATCCTTCTGGGAGCTTCCATGGCCTCTGACAGCCTCCAGCCATGCAAGAGGCTCCAGCCCTCCAAGAATCTCCCTCCTTCCAAGAGCCTCCCTCCTGCTGAGAGTCTCCCCATCTCTGAGAACCTGCATCCCTGTGAAAGCCTCGACCTTCCAAGAGCTTCCATTCCCTCTGACAGCTTCCAGCTCTCAGAGAGCCTCCCTCCCTCTGAAAGCCTGCCTGTTTCTGAGAACCTTCAGCCCTCAGAAAAACAGCACCTTCAAGGAGTCTCCATTCCCTCAGAGAGCCTCACTCCTCGAAGCCTCCATCCCTGCCAAAGTCTCAGTGAGACCTGCTGGCCTCAGGACAGTGGTGACCGCATGGACAGGTCTCCCAGCTCCCTCGGNTGTTTCTGAGAACCTTCAGCCCTCAGAAAAACAGCACCTTCAAGGAGTCTCCATTCCCTCAGAGAGCCTCACTCCTCGAAGCCTCCATCCCTGCCAAAGTCTCAGTGAGACCTGCTGGCCTCAGGACAGTGGTGACCGCATGGACAGGTCTCCCAGCTCCCTCGGACTCACAGACTTCAAGGAGACGGGCGCAAGCCTGGCCCTTGACGTGGCCGGGGAAAGGCCGGAAGTCCGAGTGGGAGCCCAGCCCGAGGCAGGGGAGCCTTCTCAGGAGCAGGTGGCGGAGCAGCCAGCGAGCTGGAGCCAGCAGTTGCCGGCCCACAGCTCCCAGGACNTCCCCAATAGCTGGCACACGCTGGCGTTAGACTCAGAATGCGAATTCTGTGGATCGAACGGGTGGTTTGGTTTCTTCTGAGCAGGGCTTGCCCTCTTCAAAGACTTTGCAGTGTCCCTTGGTACAATGCATGTTTTCCACTGGGAAGGGAGGGAAGGAGTGTTGAAGACAGAGGCAAAGAATGCATTAAACACCTGTGCCGTGTCTCTGTCCCTATTTGTGAGGTGACCATCCACATCCTGGAAAGGGACAATGTTATTTCTATAATGTTTTTTTCCATTAGTATATTTAAAAACACTCTTTTTATTGTGCCCCACATTTCTGGCCACCTTCATCTCCAGTTGAGCTTTCACCACACCAAATTTCTTCCTACAGTGGGAAGAAACATCTCTGTGAAAGGAATGAGAAGGAGGTGTCTTTAAAAACTATCTGTGGGCCTGATGGTAGATAAAGCCAGATACCAATAGGTGAAAGAAGCAATGGGAGGAACCATAAATTCCATAGGAATTCCACTAATTGACAGACTGTTACTCACTCAAGCTGTGCTAATCCCTGGATTTAGAGAAAAAGAACAGAGACACAAGGAAAAGAATGGGGTTGGGGGGGTACACATTAGAAAGGAGGTTTGTATTAAGCAATTTGGGAAGTCTGTACCTCTCAAGTACCTCAGCCAATGGGGAAAGAGAGAGAGAAATGCAGCCGGGAAATTAGGGTAAAAAGGAAGCTACGTCCTCTAACAATTTGAGAGACCCTGTGGGAAATGCCCATGACCTCTCCCTTTATTCGAATAAAGTAACAGGACTCCTCTGTCTCCTTTTTTGGACATAAACCTTTGGTGTTTCCATAAACCTCTGGTGTAGATTAATTTTCCTGACATCTGTATTCTTCTCCTGACCTTGCTTCTACTGGGCACACAGCTTCCTTTTCCATCCTCTTTCCCAGAGAAGATGCCTTCTGCCTTGCCTGCTTGGCTTCTGAGATTTGGGAATTGCCTGCTCCTGTGCCCTTAGGAGGTGATGTTTCCAAATTGACCAGCACTGATGGACCCCAGTACCTGCAAAAGCATTTTCCCTGGAGACCCTGCTTACCAGTTCCCTGAGCAGTCTGAAGTCTGCTCTCCTCATGCCCCAGGCTGAGGTTTTGCTGGCCCTTTTCCTCTTGTCAGAGGTTTGAAACTCGATTCATCTGTGGTCGCTGTGGCCAAGACGGCCGCCAGTCCCCACTTGGCTCAGGGCATGTGGGACTCAGACGGCGGCCTGGCTCTAGGGGGGCTGAGCTGGAGAGTCCTGGGCTGTGGGGGGCTCCCCCCTTACGTGGGAGGAGGCTCCCTGGGGAGGAAGAAGGGTCTGGCATGAGCCACAAGGCCCCTGGCCAAGGGGCGGTAGCGGGGGATGTGTCCGTAGTGGATGCTGTCTGGGAGGAGCTGTGGCAAGGAGTGGGTGTGGGGCTGGGGGTGTCACAGAGCTCAGAGAGGGTGTTCCCCCAGCCCAGCAGGCAGAAAGCCCCTGGCTCACAGCAGCAGTCAAGTTCCAGGTCACCAGGAACAGCCCCCTCCCTCACCAGTGCTCCCAGCCTCCCACTAAGGTTGGTTCTGCCCATGGGTGCTGCCACGGCTCCCCATGGGAACAGGGCTGGACACCCTAAAAAGGGGGGTCAGCACCCCAGGGGCAAAGCCAACGCAGGGGGGAATGAGTGGGATGAGCGTGAGAGGGCCACCTCTACCCCTCCCATCCCGCACCAGGGAGCAGGGACCTTCCTGGGACAGATCCAGGAGGATGTTCAGGACCATCCTTGCCTGGGACAGGGGTGCCAAGGAGATCCAGGAGGGATCAGTGTCCAGCTCTGTGTCCTGGGGGCTGCCTTTCCCACCCCGTGCTCTCTCTAGGTTCAGCTTTGCAGGAAGGAGCCATGGGAGCCTCCCAGCCCTTGATGGACTTTTTTGCCAGGAATTCGCTGTGGAGCCATTTCTCTTTTTTCCTCTTTCTGAGCTCCTGCAAACACGGCATGGAGCTGGGAGGGGCGGGGCGGGGCAGAGAACACCCAGCTGGGGGATTCTTGGGCAAGATCTTTTCCCATGTTGATCGGAATGAATCACCACAAAAGCGTCAGCCACTTGCTTTCATTGGGCTGACATTTGGAGGAAGAGATCATGTCCCCATTCATATAATCCTTGGAAGGTGAATAAAATGGGATAAATTACTTTCTTAGGTGATTTATGTAGATTTTAGCTTACGTACAATGAGGATAACTAATCCAGTTATTTTGCTTTAAGGACTCAGGGTGAAAATGTGAGTTAAACCCTTGTTGAAGGGAGTGCTTGCCCTCTTTACTGACATGGCCTCTGTAACATCCACAATTCTGTTGAATTTTAGTCCTTCAGAGTATCTGTTTTTGCAAGAGTAACACCCATGGTTTTCAACAGTTTGCTCCAGGAAGATTTCATAAATTGTACAATCCTACACTACAGGGAAGAAGCCACAACCAAAGGAGGTGACCCTTTGCAGAATCTGCTGAATTACATTCAGCGTGTGGACTCAAGACAATAAGTTTATCTTTAGGATTGTACTCATATGTATGTACAGAGAAGAAATGAAATAGGAAGTTTTGCTGACATGGAACCTTAGAATCTTTCTTTTCTCCTCTCAGGCTTTTTCTCTATCAAGTGAAACATATTGTAGTTTCTTTGCTAGTGATGTGTCAGTTCTCTGCAGAAAGTACGTGATGTACCCGAAGACTCCCCTTCACAGTAGACTTTTTCTGGGTAATCCAACATACCATGCCTGGTGAAATATTAAAAATAAATAAATAAAATCAATAGAGTAATACCTGTTGGGTGTGAAAGAAACTTGCGAATCTGTCTCCTAGAAAGTGTGGCATTAAAGCCTGTTCCAGATTCAGTGCTTACTAACTCACTGTGCAGATTCCTGTTGCTATTGTTAGGCTTTTGTTCATGCCTGTAGTCCCCAGAGAAAGAATATGCAAGATGTTAAAATAATTCTGTGCTTAATGTAGGGTAGGTATGAAGCATAAAAGGAAGCTTGTATGGTTCTGGTTGAATATTTCCTTTGCTAGTTCCATTGTGATTGAATCAACTTTAAAATAACAGTCATACCCAACCTCCAGGAACTATATGTCAAAGTTATTTTCCAACTTTTTATAATGTTATGATAAAAATCTGTTCAGACCTTCACATTTGCAGAAATAGAGTTCTTCCTAAATACATCAATCATTTTCTTGCTTTTAAAAAGGAACCTCTGATTTAGCAACTCAAGCAGTTCAATAGCTGGAGTTTCCTACTACTTAAGATGTGCAACATCTGAATTATTTCTTTCAGCATGTAGTATCTACTAAGTAGATCAGTCATTTCAGACACAAGCAGAATGGTAAAGTTTATATGTGAAAGAGTGAAATTGCCTTTCTTAGTTGATTTTTTTCTGAAGAGACATTCTCTATATGTTGGCAGTCTAATCTTTGGAATGGTGCTCATTTATCTTTTGAATGAGACATGAAATGAAAGCCCTAAACACTTCTGGTCATCAAAGATCCAGTTGAATCTGTACCCTATTTCAGCCTGGGTAATTGAATTCTGCCTTCTTTAGCAGTGCCAGTCAGAGAAATTACTTGAAATAGCTCTCTGATTAACATGGAGTGGCACCCATGTCTTAATGTCGTAGATGGCCGTGTTTCTGTGCTAGGTTATGGATCCTTACAGCTTTTGATGGTAATTACATGGTTTTAAATGTGAATGACTCTTAGGCAGAGTACAGGCCTGTGGGTGTGTGAGGGTGAGCTCATCCACTGTCGTTGTGATTGCACTGTCTTGGAAGCAGTGATACCTCTGATCTGGACAGCACAGTTCAGCCAGGGCCATTGACAGGTTCTTGCAGTCCTACCACATCATCTTGTAAGCTGGTAGGCAGAGGTGCTCTTGGAGCTGAGAAAACTGGAAAGGCACTCACATTCTGATCAGGATCCCATGCATCACTCCCGCCTGTGTTGCAGCCACCCACCTGCTTTGTATTAGTCTGCTGGTTCATTGCCAACTTGGGCTGTAGGCACACTCCTTTCAAGAGAGATTAAATAGATTTTTATAATTTTCAAGACAGTATTTCAACAAGTTGCCAGGATAGATCTGTCCTTTCTTTTGCATTCGAGTCACTGAGCTTGAAAACCAGTGGAAGTTTTCAGGCTCAGAAGTGAAATTGCTGTGTAGTCACGAGGAGAAGGTTGGTTCTTCTCTAGAGTTTTATCAAAGCACTGACACTGTTTATCAGTCAATGTAGGGCCAGTATGTGTATTTTACTTGCTTACATGACCACTTAGGAGGTCTGAATTCTAGTCTACAGACGTTTTATGAAGATCTGCATTTTCATTTGATGTTTTGGAGCATGGGTGGTACTGCAGTATGAGAGAGATGTTTAGTTATTGGTAGTGGTTATGTAAGGAAAAACTTGTCTCCGACAATTGTTTGTGATTAGGTTCCCTGGAAGGAGACCAAGCGGTTTCTCTGGTGTTGGTTGGTTGGTTGGTTTGTTTTCTCTTTACCATAGACTGGGCAAAGAATGTGCTGTGAGCTGTGTCAGCCCCTGAAGAAAGTAAGTTCAGCAGTTGTGCTGGGTTTGAGGGGCCAGGTTTTGGTATTTGTCAAGGCTACAGGGATGGCTTCTGAGAGAAGCTGCCAGAAGCTTCCCCCATGTCCAGCAGAGCCAAGGCCAGCCAGTTTCAGGATGGACCCACTGCTGGCCAAGGCTGGGCCAATCAAGAATCATAGCAATGCCTCTGATAACAGATTTAAGAAGGGGGAAAAAAGTTACTGTGCAGAAGTAATTTCAGACAGAGAAGAGCAGGGTGAGAATATGTGAGAGGAACAGCCCTGCAGACACCCAGGTCAGTGCAGAAGGAGGGGCAGGAGCTGCTCCAGGTGCTGGAGCTGAGATTCCCCTGCAGCCCAGGGTGAGGCAGCTGTGTCCCAGCAGCACAGGGAGGGCCACAGGGATGCACAGATCCACCTGCAGCCCATGGAGGAGCCCACACCAGGGCAGGAGGATGCCCAAAGGAGGCTGTGAACCTGTGGGAAGCCCATGTGGAGCAGAGTCCAAGCAGGACCTGCAGACCCATGCAGAGGGGAGTCCATGCTGGAGCAGGTTTCCTGGTAGAACTTGTGACCCTGTGAGGGACCCATGTTGGAGCAGGGTGTACCTGAAAAGACTGCACACTGTGGAAGAGTGACCCACATTGCAGAAGCTCATGGAGACTGTCTCCCATGGGAGGTACCCCACACTGGAGCAGGGGCAGGACTCTTCTCCCAGAGCAGAAGCAGGAACAACCTGTGATGAACTGACCATTACCCCCATTCCCCATCTCCACATGTGCTGTGGAGGGGGAGGAGGTAGAGCCTGGGAAGAAAGGAGGGGTCGGGGTAAGGTGTTTTTAAGGTTTGTTTTACTTCTCATTATCCTGCTCTGATGTTTTACTTGATAAATTCAGTTAATATCTCTAATTCTATCCTGTTTTGCCAGTGACGGTATTTGGTGAGTGACCTCTCCCTGTCCTTATCTCAACTCATGAATTTTCGCTGGATTTTCTCTCCCCCGTTCAGCTAAGAAGGGAAGTGATAGAGAAGCTTTGGTGGGTGTCTGGCATCCAGCCAGGGTCACCCACTGCAGCAGAGTGACCGGACAGGGACTTTTTTCCCTGATGCTCATTCTCTCAGGACAGCTGTCCTGTCCACCTCTTGTGGCACCTCTTGTGAACGCCTATCGGTCTGTCCAAAATGAATTAAAAATGGGGGGAAAATCTCTATGTATCACAAGAGATTTTTGGTTTGTGTCTGTTACAACCCTGGCAGGTTGTGAATTCTCAAGTTAATGGAAGCTGCTTTTGAGATGGGACTTTAATTTTCTAGAAAAGCCTTTCTGTCCCCCACCTTTAATTGTTTTGTTTTTCACCCTTGGAATGTCCAACACAGTTTTTCAATTCTTTCCATTAACTGTGTGGAGAAAGTAAAGATTGCATTCCTCAGAAGTTTTCTTCCATTTTCCCATCTGAAATCTAGTTCTTTTATACAGAAATCTCCAGCTTTTATAGCAGTCACAGCTGATGCCATTTGAGGTGTGTGTGCTGATAGCAGTAACAACTCCCTCAGTGATGGCATTAATCATTTGCAGGCTAGGGAGTCAGATATGGTGTGATAATGCCTGGCTATTCCCAAGACCTCCCTTTTGAGATGACTGAGTCATGAGTCATAGGTTTCTTTTTGAAGAGAGATTTGATTTTTTTTTTTTTCTCAATGTCTCCTCCCCTTATCTTTTCTCAGCAGGTTTTATTAGGTATATTCATTACTGAGTAAGATGAAAGAAGGTTGCATGTGTAGATGGATGGTGGTGGGTCACTGAGGGTGCAGAATCTGGTCAATATTGAGCAGAATTTCTCTAATGTCTGTCTCACTGAATTGACTGTGAGGGAATTTTTCAGATCCTCTCCATGATAGGCATAGTTTGCAAATGTGAAACGAATTAAGTACAACATTACAGAAGGAGGTAGCCCGCTACTCCCTCGTCCAGCCACTATAAAAAGACACATCTCTCTGTTAAAGTTGTAGGTTGTCCTAGTTGTGCTAAAAGTTTCCTTACTGTGTGTTAAATAAATTAACTGCTGTGTTAAATCCATTATTATATCTTCTTGCGACAATCCGCAGAATTAAATCGGTCACTTAGTCCATTTGCTGTATAGCTTCAACAGTGAACTGATTCACTGTAAAAATAAATTGAAATAGCTCCTTTGGAGGAAATTCTTCCAGGGAGAAGGAACATCCAAAGCGAGAAATGTGATATAGCTGACATTGCTACTCTGTTAACTTGTGGAAAAATGGAAGACATGTCACCTCATTGCATTTAATGGGATTTTTCATGAATGCTAAATTCAATCTAGTTAAAGAAACTTATATATAATATATTCACATTTCTAGATTTCATGTTTCACTCTTCTTTACACTTCTGTATATTAAGTGCCAGACTTAAAGGGCATAGGCATTTTTTCTAAGCCAAATTGAGAAGTAAAATGAGGGAAGAATTTTGTGTCAGTCAAAGCTAAAAATAACTGCCTGTATGTGCAACAACCAATTTCTGTTTTCCACTGGAGGAAAGATAGTGTTTTAGAGCCATGAAGAAAAGGGTCCAACCAAACCAGGGAGTAACTCCATAAGTGTTTTTCTTTTCACTACTAGAATGTCTTACATTTGAATATAAATAAAAAGATGATACCTAATGTGAAGGACTGACCATATCAAAAGCATAAGGTAAAAATCAAAGTATTTTATGAACATGTAAGGACTCATAGGCTTTCTAGTTTCCTTAAGCTTTTCATTTGTACTGTCAGTTGTACTGAAACAGGCTGAAAACCTTGACCCATTAAGCTTGGGGAAAAGGGATTTTGTGAAAACTTAATTTATTTGACTGAGTGATAAAAGGCTTTGTCAGTCTTTACCCCAGTAAGTTGTTTTCCACTACGAGTAGTCATGTGGATTTCAATTGTCTAATAATGATGTAAAGTACAGCTCAGTGTAATGCTAGCCAAGGAAAATTAATCCAAAAAGTACAGTTAATGAAAGGAACATTAAGTGGTAATATGTATTCAGAAAACATTTGAAAGCAACATTTGATTCAGAATATATGAGTCACTTATCTGACATTGTGAGCATCAAGCTTTATAAATATTGGGATATATTATAAGGTTGCAGTTTGTCTATTTTTTAAAAAATTGTATAACACTTAAGAATTATAGTTGGCTCCTTCCCAGGTCAGTAGATGATTCTAAATTTCTGGACTCAGGATGAAGCTGTTGTTCAGTCCTCCAGTTTCAGATTGCTCTAGTGAATGAATAAGCACTGGTGGGAACTAGAAGGATAGGAATATCTTCTTTTTGTGGCTCTGAAGATTTTGGCTGGATGAATTTTAATCTTCACAGGGAAGAACCCTTGTGTTAGTGTACAGTGTTATAAAATGTTTAAATTGGATAGAACAAAGGCCACATAATGCTGGCATTCTGACATATCAGGTCATGCACACACAGAAAATTTGAGGAATGTAAGCAAAGAAAGAAAACTTAAGAATGGAGGGTGTAATTCCAGTCTTTCTCTGTGTGTGTATCATATTGGCACATGATATGAATATTTGTACTCTTTGGGAATGCTGCCACAAGTAAGGCAGCAGAACTTGCTTAGCACAGAGCATCTTTTCTCTAGCTTGTGTAGGAAAGTATACAGTCTTTGAAAGTATGTAGTGTTATTAGTTTGTTTTTACAGCATAGAAGGGGGGGGGGAACCAAAAAACCCTTGATGATCCTGAAAGTTGATCAAGGAGTTACTGTAGAATGTGTTTTATAAAATGCATTGCATGACTATATACTTTGTTTATAATCCAGTTTAGGGAGGATAAACAAGAAAAAATGCATTGAAAATGATATAATTCAAACAAACTTTAATGGATTCCAGTTTTCAGCAGGTCAACCATAACAATCTATCTTAATTGTCACGTTGTTAATTCAAAACAGAATCTTTTTTTTGTGGTGCTGTATAAAATAGCACTAATATGATGGGCAATGTCAATTTGTGGACATGGAGATTGTTTCCTGATTGGAAACAACTGTTAAAGTATTTGTCACGTAAAAGGGTGGATATTATAGTTGTTTATGGACCTTCATAATCAGCTATTTTATGAAATTTGCTGCAGCTGTTCCCCAAGACACCAGGCACACGCATTGTAAGGCAGGGGATGAACCTGGCAAGACCTGGTATAAACTCACCACAAGTCTTGGGTTCCTTTCTCTGAGTAAAGATCCTGAGAATTTGGCAAAGTCATCTCCAAGGACACAGCTGTCTTGAGACAGCCAGATAGAAGATTTTATTTCTTTGGGTTATTAAAAGCCAAGGTAAAGCCTCCTTAAAAGACAAGTTTATGCTGGAAAGATGAAGTGATTGCTCTGTTATTAAGGGCTGACTTGGCTGTATATGGTTCCTCCTACTTAGAAGGAAAATCACATGCAGCCCCTTTAGTTGCACCTATATATTTTGTGGATATGTAATACATGTATAACACAGCTTATAGGTGCCTGAGGTGATGTCTTTTAAGAACACCCAAGGCAGGAGTGCCAAAATTGCTTGTAGATGTTGGCAGATAATCACAGTATTCATGAATTCTCATTTACTTTTCTTCTATTTCTGTCTCAAAAATACCCAGTGTTGTTGTGAGCATTCTGTTACTTCCAGAAATTAATTTGAAAGTGAGATAATCTAATCTAAATTCAGCGTAACTGTAAATACTGCTAAAATATGCTTTCAGGACTAACATAGCATTATATGCATACTGTGGGGTGTAGGTCACTGCTTGTTTTCAGAAAACAAGGATGTCTGTGTCGAAATTGTACATTACTGATTCTAAACCACAATTTGTGATTGTTATGTACATTTGCTTTATGGAGATAAGTAAGAAAAAAACCAACAAAAAACCAGCCTACATATTTCTGCATTTTTGATGTATTTTTTTTGTGGTTTATAATAATGGATATCTGTGCTGAAGCAACATATTCTGGATCTGTAGAATTATGCAGATGAAGCTGAGTAGCCCCCGTGGGGAGGGATTCTTATATATTAGTGAAGAAGTGGAACAAAAATCATATTTTCATTATTCTAATTCTGTTTTTTAATCTGTGGTAGGCACAGTCTTGTGCATGTGTGTGCATTTAGAGTGGCTTAGGTGGGAGAGGATGCTTGGCAGAGGACATAAGGGCTGCACCATCAAGTGAAAATAAGTGAGGAAATGAGGACTCGTGGTATTTTTCATCTGGTCACTGTTGGTGCATTGCTGCTGGGGGCAGCACCATTGGGTGCAGTGTTCATGTCATGATTTTTAACAAGACCTGTGGCATTTTCCCAAAATGTTGTTTCTCTAATAGCACCTCTGTAGGAGTAGAGTCAGCTCTACAAGAAGACAATGTGCTGATATCGTGCAAAACAGTTTCTAGTTATGTATTTTACCTTCTCTCCATGAATTATTATTTTACAGAGCTGTGGATATAAAATAGTTATGATATAACATATGATATATTTTATGATATAAAATCCCTTTAGATGATTGCATGAATTCCTTTTCTTTGGAGCTGAGGAAGGGTCTCTAATGCTTGAGGAATAGTAACCAAGTGGTGAAAATAATTGAGATGCTCTTGAATTTTTAGTTTTTTGTTTTCCTCTGCCTCTAGTTAGATGGATGTGGGTCATGGGTAGATAATGTAGCATAGCTAGTTCTATTTTGTGATGTTTCATAGATTAAGCTTTTTATTTCATTGTTAATTTTCTCTGACAGCATCACAGCATTTAGATGTGAGGATTTCTAAATTTATGTACTGCAAATTTGGCTTCACATTGTAAATGTATTGTAACTGTAAGAATTATCAGGTGAATAATACTGTGGAAATAATTTGGGATTTTTAAAAAACAAGCAACACCTATGTTGAACTTCTTACCGTAATTTAAAATTCAATATAGACCTCAACTTACTCGTATTTAAAAGGAGAGTATTTTCTCTAAAAATCAATGAGTTGATGTGATTATTTGTTTTAGCAAAAGGCTTTAAAAATAAAAAATCATCCACTGGTGTGAAACTGTCCTAATGCCTCTGGCTATGAATATATTATGGAGCTATATCTTTATAGAAAACATTTCCACCCTGTCATCTTCATTTAATTCAGTTCTTTTCTGCTTTATTCATTTCACCTGGGTTAAATTTTGTTTACACTGTAATGCAGTTTATGTTATTGAATGTGATTCTCACAGGTCCCTCTGAGAGATACATATAGCTCCAGCCTGCAACCAGCCTTCCTGTTTGCTGTCTTCATTTCTGAAATCTGCTTGCATCAGAACTATATAAATAATGAAGCTGGCAAGAATTTAATGTCATGGAAAATATGTCAGAAGCAAACGCGGTTTGTGTGTGTATATCTTTGTATGGCCTTTTAGACCCTCATACTACTCTGCCCATATTACTTTTTGCACAGAAACCAAGAGAGCAGTTTGCACTGGAGATGCTTCTGCAGGGAGTGTTCAAGGTTTGACAATTAAAAGGCGTGCATTTCCTCTGATTAGCCTTTTCTTTGACTTCAAGCTATTTTGGCAGATCTTCTTACTCCACGTTAATTTGCTCTTGACATCTATTATTACTTAGTCATGCTTTCAAATGCCATATATTGTTTCTAATATTAAAATACAAGATATAATTGACTTTCAAGACTTCTGAAAAGAATATAATTTTTCACAGAAAACAATGTAATCTTGTGACTGCATATTTTTATGAGAGAAAAAAATACTTTGTTTCACATCTCTTGTTTCAGGGAATGCAGACAGTTGCTTGGATTAATTTTCTTTATTCTTCAGTATTTTGGAGACCTTTGTTTTGCTGTTTTAAGTAGATCTGAGGTTTCTGACAGCAGAGTACCTGTGGAAATGGTTAGGACTGAATATAATACACACAAGTGGCAGGTGGACATCCTGCACATGGTTCTTGTCACCTGAGCCATCAGACTTCCTTGACACCCTTTCATGCCACGTTTTGTACTCGTTGTTTTTGTCCACTGAGGACAAAACCCGGCTGTCGCTTGCCCCTACATTGCTCAGTGCAACCTGTCTGAAGCAAGGCTTGAATAAATCTCTCTGCTCAAAGGGGGAGGAATTTTAAATCACCAGGCTGCAGAGAGGGTGGAGCAAACCTTTGGATTGCAAATGTAAAGATTTTTAACTTCTCTCCAAAAGAAGACTCTTGTGACAGTCTTGTGACCTCTTCTTTCCACCATATTGGTAGGGAAGAGTCTTCGTTGGTTGTTCAATTACTCTGATATAACAGGTGGACGAGTAACACAGTAAATTCCAGACACCTTTAATGTCCCCCCTTATGTTTATTGAGGCCCATTGCAATCTGTTCTGGGTTTTATGTGTGAGCAAAATATAACAGAGATCTAAGCAGGAGAGCCTCCACCTACAGACTAGCAGTGAGAATGCTCAAGTCTTTTCTTGAAATCAAAACTGTGGGACATACTTCTCCAAAAACTGCTTTCTAACCCCTGTTTTATTGTGTGAGAGGTAGATGTTAGTATCTGTTCCTAAATTATAACAGGATGCTGTGAGGAAGAAACTATAGGAAATGTATCAGTGGTTTGACTGCTGGAAGTGTGAGTAAGAACAGTAAGTTTGGAACTGTTCTCACTGTCCCAATTCTTTGAAACAAGATTATGCACCTCCACAAGTATTGTGGCAGCTACTCCTCTGAAACACTGTTTTTTCTTTGTTTTTCTGTCAATCCACAAAAACAGGCAAACAAACAAAAATGGGTTATATATAACCCTTTGATACAAGCATAAACTATAATTGTTCTTTCTTTTTTTGCCTCTTCCTTCTTTCCTCTGTGAGTATAGATGAAAAATGGTCCCACAATTGAAATGAGACTATGAAATTTGCTCTGTCAACAGAGGTCTCTTAACCTCTATCCCTGTTTCTTCCTACTGCAAACTTCGTGCTAGGTTTTACGGACGTACCTGGAAATAGAGCATCTCGTAAATCCAATGGCAGTCAGCTTCTGTGTGAGAGTGGTGTTTGTGCAACTGAGAATTGTGAATTCCTCAGCTGTTGTTTGGAATTGTTGGCTTTATTGAAAGGAAGTTGTTGGTAGAGCTGGACATGGCTTTTCATGGAACCGACGACAGCACGGTCTTTGTGGTGGCTCACTCTTCTGTGGGCTGTTGTCTTGGTGCAGAAAGACTGATTTGCCCAGAGAGGAAGGAAAACAGATGCTTTCTCCAGGTTTAGGAAAAAAGATTGAATGTGTTGGTGCATGACTGATAAAAGGAGGCTCCTAATCAGTTTTAAAGCTCTCTGATTGACAGCTTTCAACTGTAGTGGAGCCTGCTTGGGGCTGCGTGAAGAATGTTGCGATGATAACTCTTACTGACCTTTTTACCTGATTTTATTTGTGCTTCATTCTTGGTAAGCCAGGACATTTGAGTTATTTTTCATTCTCTTACCCACCTCCTCTGCCCTTGACTGTTGTTGTTAATCTCTGCAGCTAAACAGTGGATTTCTTTGGCATTTGTCTTATCTTACAGAATCACCATGGAAAGGGAAAAAAGGGAGCGAGACCTTAAATATTTTAAACTTTAACAGACAGCTGAACTGGAGTCTTAGAGTGTGTCAAATCCACCTAATGCTCAGGGAGTGCTACATGCACTTCAACAAATACTAATTAGATGTGATCCTCCATGTGGGTTTGTGTGTCTGTTCTTAAAATGCAGCGAGTAGTCTGATTGTGGAAGGGTAGGAAGAGGCTGCTTTGTGAAGACAGCTTCTTGTGCTCTGTGACTAAAATAAATAATGGCACTTTTGGGCTTGAGGTGCACGTTATTTTGGTTGCTCATAGATCTCCTGCTGCTCAAGCACACTAGGAAACAAATGCATTTCTTTTATAAGAAAATAAAACCCAGAGTTAGTTTTCTCAAAGCTTGTTTGGATCCTCTGCTGAAGGTTATTGTGTGTTTCCCTGGCTGCCCCATGGTCTCTTTTGTTCTTTCCTTATCTGGTCTGAGACCGTGTAACAGAGAAGAAAAATGACCTTATCAAGGAAATCTGTTGGTCCTGAATTTCAGGAAGTACTGTCTTCCTTGTTCACAACCATTCCAGATGAATTCCATTCTTCCAAAGAAAAGAAGGCTGTATTTTGCCATGTCAAATTACTCTGTCGTTGTTAGTTAAATAATTTTTTTTTGAGGAAGGAGAATAATCTCAGATTTATGGAAGGCCAAAACTTGAATCTCTTATTTATAAAAAAACCTTACAGGTTTTTATATGTATACTGTAAGATTATGCTGATTTGGTCTTTCTATTCAAGGATATGAAAGAAGAGTGCTGGCTGTGCTAATCAAAAGACGTATGTAATCCTCTGAATATCAGATTATTTCTCCTGCTGCCTTGAGTTAAATATTTTGGCTGCTAAAATGTTACTATTCAGTTAATACTGTTGTTCTTGCTCATGGCAGGTATGGATGGAGTTCTTTTATGTACAGTTGTCTCACCCAGAACACACAGGGTGATTTAACCTTTTCTCTGAAACACTGTATTTGTCTTTTTTTTTGGAGACTCTTGAGTCTAGTGAAGTCCTAAATAAACCACTTGAGCACCAGAAGAGCTAAAGAAATGGTAAAGAATGTGCTGCCTTTCCTAAGGTGGGCAGTTCTGCATTCTGGATCTTCTGTCTGTCTGACCCACAGATCTGAAGGAAAGGTAACAGGCTGCTGCTCAGTATGGACCAACTGCTGAAGAAACAACCTGGAGAGTCATGTGTGGGGTGGGCAGGTTGGTGATAGCTCGGGTTCAAACCTCATCTGCTCCGGTGCTGGAGAAATACAAATACTCCCTTGGAAAACCATGGTCAACACAGGCAGTTTAGCTGAATGGTAGGATAATAAGGGTGCTAATAATAGTGGAGATTTGGCAGTACATTTTGTCACTCTTTGTATGTTATCTGCATATTTTTAGCTTGAAAATGCTATAGAATTTCAACAGAATTTTGTGCACTCTGTGCAGAATGCTCAGCCACTGACTAAACAAGCCCCAGCTCGCCCCATTTCTGTTTCAAAGTGCCATTCAGGCTCTGTGTGTGGGCAGGCTGGGAGTCTCTGGGTGAGCTGGACAGAAATTCAGTCCTGAGCGAGCAGTAGGGAAAGGGCAGAGCTGCTTTCTGGGCAGGTCACAAAGCTTATGTTCCACAGGTCTGACCTAGTCTAAGGCTTGGAGCGTTGCACAGTATTTTTATTCCTTTAATTACAAGAATTTGTGTTAGTTCTGATTTTGTGAGTATTTCAAAAATGTCCACATTGAACAATGTGTTGAGACATTTTAGATGTCAAAGATGAGCGAGGTCAGAAGTGCTGCTTCTTTACAGAAGAATGCAGTGCTCTCGTTACTGCTGTTAAAAATCAGTATCTCCACAAGGTTCCCTGCATCCAATTCTGGTATGACCAGTTGCCCATGGAAACACTTCATGAAAGCTGACTTTCCCAATCCCTTCATCTTGCCAAATCTCTGGGGAAAATCAGGGCTATTTTTACTGTCATTTAGGATTATGTATAGGCTGAAGGAAAATGTAGTTCTGTTGACAAAATCAACGTGGAGTGATATGATAGAAATTTGGCTATTAATTCATACGAGAGCACTGTTCATTGGCATAAAAAAGTTTCTTAGAAAATGTCTTGTGATTAAAAGGCCATGATTACATTCCAATTCAAAATGCCACCCCACAGCATGTACATTTTGACAAGGTTTATGAGTCTTATTTCTGAAAGCACTCTAATGCATGACCTTCAGAGGTGATTTATGATGATTTTTAGGAGACTAGGTAATACTGTAAAAGGACAAGGTAAAGAGAGAACCATATCCAATTTAGAAGTGATTAAAATAAGGCTAAGCAAGAGCCTCATTTACAATATGTTCAGTTCACTTCATGAAGAGTAGGAGGCATGATTGCTGGCAATATCCTGAGTTCCTGAATGAATTTTCTTGGTCCTAGTGATCTGCAGATTAGCCACCTAGTATTGCTGCATATGTTGCTTTAAAAATCTCAGTAAGTACCTGTGTCATCATTTGGAGTGGAAGTAGTTACAGGCTGTGACTGACACTTCTATTAAAACCCTCTGGTTTTCAGGGTCCATTTCATAGCCATAAAAATCACTTGACACTCAAGGTTTCTACCTGAGAGCTCTTTTTTCTTTCCCTAATACAAAAGTCCAAAATACGTACTTTACTATTTTTTACCTCCATAATAAAAGAAGAAAACATATTGGTTTTTAAGGTATCACCTGCTCATATACAAACCACTGCCAGGTTGTAACCAGAAGTTTTGATGGTTTGATCGTAACGGTGTTTCTTCTTTTACAGGAGCAGCCCCAATAGCTGGTTATGCTTCAGGCTTGGCTTACACTGAATTTTCTCTCTGTCTCCTGTAAGGCCAGCCCAGCTGGAAGGTGACACCTCAAAAGGGTTGGCTTCCTTGCTCTGCAGAGAGCCACTCTGTGGGTCTCTTGGTGCTGTTCTGGGGAGGTGGGAGCACTCCTCCTGCTCCCCTCCCATCAGCAGAGCTGGGGCTCCGTTGCAGTCGAGCTAAGAACCACAGCAGGACTGGTCCTCCCCACCATTCCCCTGTGGAGAGGCAGTGGCATTTCACAGCCAAGTGAGGCATCTGTTGCCTCTCTGAGATGGGAGGGAGGGGGAAGGATTTTGGATTTCCCTCCTGGCAGTGCTTAGAAGAGACAAATAATAGTAGAGAAGCAGCAAGAGGTGTTTCCTAGACCTCCTCTCACAAAAGGCATCCTTTTCAGCCAGCCTGGGACTGCTTGGCAGGCATAGTACAGCTTGAGGGCTTTCACTGGGAAGCCATAGAATGGTTTGGGTTGGAGGGGGCCTTTAAAGCTCACCTAGTCCAAACCCCCTGCAATGAGCAGGGACATCTGCAACTAGATCAGGTTGCTCAGGGCCCTGTCCCATCAGACCTTGAATGTTTCCAGGGATGGGGCATCCACCACCTCTCCGGGCAACCTCTTCTAGTGTTTTGCCATCCTCAGCATAAGAAATATTTTCCCTATATCTAATCTAAATTGACCCTTTTTTTAGTTTAAAACTATTACTCCTGGTCTATCACAACAGGCTTCTCCCCATCTTTCTTATGGGCCCCCTGCAAGTATTGAAAAGCCACAGTAAGATCTTCCAGGAGGCTTTCCTTCTCCAGGCTGAACGCCAGCTCTCAAATGTTCCTCTTAGGAGAGGTGATGAGAGAGGGCATAAACTCATGCTTAACACCACCTTTACAGGACTGCTGCACTCCAAAAACCAAGTTGAGAATTGTAGGTGGTGGTATGGGGGATGGATTTCTTCTTTACCTTTTTCCACACTGCCTCTGTGTTGGCCAGGTTTGTTGTTAAAGTTTACTCTCTCATCTGATTTTTGTCACTCATTGCTACTCATGTACAAGAGCTTGTGTTTCTTTCCACCACAATATCACCTGCTAGCTAAAGTCCAAAGTATTTTTGGAAATTCATTAAAAATGTAGATGGAATATGCTTGTGTTATTTTAATTATGAATCAGGTGTTATCTAGGAGTTAACAGACAGCTTTCCAGACAATAACAGAGCTGTCAGTTTCTTCAGTGAAAATGTCATGGTGATATCCTTCAATAGCTTGTGATGTAATTTATATATTCCATTTTATGTGTGTGTGGTTTATGGCATTTGGCATTTAATTCTCTTAAAATTGCTATTTACCACATAAAAAATGTTGGGAACTGCCTTAAAATGGGATCAAACATATTGCTGCCTTTGAGGGAAAGAATTTGATTTTATTCTGATCAAACTGGTTTTACCTTACTGTAGCTGTGTTGAGTTAGTTGGCAGGAATGAATTAGAGTGGAGTACATTTTCTTGGAATCTGTGACATATTTTTTTTTCATTCTTCTATTGACGTTTCTCCTTTACACAATTAATACTTCATCTGTGAACCTGGCTGAACAAAGTGTCACCCCCTGCTCAGGAGATTTTTTAGATCCTCATTCTAGGGAGCTGGCAAACTCCAATTCTCTGAGGTAGAACTCTTTAATGGCATAGTTCTTCAGCAAAATTCCAGATACCTTGTGATCTGTGAGACACCTTGGGAAAGCCAAGGTGAAAAGCTGAAATAGAAAAGAATCCTGCCAAGCTGGCTGTGGTAGGCTACTGAGTTATTGCCAGAAAGAGGATTAGGAAGGCTTTTACAAGTATCAAACTGTGCTTAAATTCATAGTAGAATATATAAATGTATCTCCCAGTGGGCCAGAAAGAATTTTAAACACAGTATCTGGGGCATTTGGCTCCTCCTTTTCTTGGATGCCAAGATCTGAATTCAGGAATTCCTATTGCTTCTTCTTCCTCCCCAATTAGCTGCATTTACCAGTTCACAAAAGTAATGAGAGATGTGTAAGGAAATTTGTATTTTCTCACTCCCTGAATTTGCTGAAGTCAGTGACAGAATAGGAACTTGAAACCTAATATCTTAAATCAGTTTTGCTGTAATTTAAGCATACTACTTCAGTTCTCTTCAAAATTAAGACCTATTTTTATATCTTCAGTTTATATTCACCTGTATATGATTTTCCCTCCAGTATTCCCTTGAATCCATGTTTTCTAGACCTCTCATCACTCTTGCTATCCTCTCCTCTGGATCTTCAGTTGATCCACATTGCCATTAAGCTTGTTACCTGCTCTTTGGTGGACATAAATACTGTAGGTAAGACCCTCTCGGGAATGTGAACATCAGGAGAGGATACACAGTGCTTCTGTCCATTCCTTCCAGGGTGGTGATGGCTTTGATTTCATTCTGCTACGGCATCACACTCAGGCTGTGATCTGCTCCAGGTCTTGCTCTGCTGCGTAGTTCTCCCAGCATGGATGGTCAGGGAAGAGGAGCTGGGCCAGCAAAAATGTTCAAGGTAGAACAGCCTGAGCACAATGACTCAACTCTATTTCGTCTCTATTAATTTCTTGAAAATTGGCCTGCATTATTTACCCACTTTCTGCTAAATAAATCAGGATATTTCTGCATGACACTGCTGCTCAGCAGTCCTCTTAATGAGCATTGTGAAATGATCATTTGTAACCCGGAGCCCTGAACTTCCATTAATTTCAGTAGTCAGAGGTACCTCTGATTAAATGAGCTGTTTCCAGGAGAATAAATCTCCCTGCACACATCGAGAGAGTAATTGACAACACACCAAGATTTCATGTATGGCTATTCCAATTGTAAGGGTCCAGTGTAACTTTGTATCTGTTTGTAAACTTAGGAGCAGCACTGGAAACCTCTGCAAGTGTTTCCCATTTTCAATACAAACCCTTGAACACATTAAAATAATGCTAAAAAATAAATGAAGCATTATTTGACCTGGAGCATGGTTGTTTCACTTCCCAATGTTGCAAACAACTAAAAAGCCTAGTTATTTTGACCCACTCTATTTAAAATGTTAATTGTGTAATATAAAGTTTAAAGATCTTCTGCCATTGCTAATCTCAATCTTCATTTCTCTTCTTAATTGCACATTTGAACAAGAAATCGTAATGTTTTTAAATTAGCTCTTATTGGGTCTTATGTGAAGGGGAAGGTAGTTACTTGGAGGCGATGGGGTTTATATCTAGCTGGATCTGGCTGGTTCCCAGCATCATCGCAGGAGAAGCTGCACTTGCAACAAACATTTTTGAAAAATACGTGTGGAATCATCATTAGTTTTCCTTTCCTCAGTCCTTCCTGTCTGAAAGAAGCCCATGTTTTGTATTCAAAGTGCTGTTTGGCTGGTCTGGGAAGAAGCAAGGGTTCTTGGTATGTGATGGCGAGGATTTGATAACAAAGAATAAAATTACAATGGAAATCAGGCAAGTTCAGTTTAGACAGGAAAGGGAAAATGGCTCAGGGTTTGCCATGTGGTATCTGCTATCATGAAGAATAAACAGCATTGTCTCCTTCAGAATTTTATTGTATATTAACAAATGTTATTAAAAAATAATAAAGTCTCCAGCATTTTATAGCTGCATAAGGAGCACTCAGATGATCTAATTTAGTTCCCACTTACCATGGGAGACTCTGTCACATAGTCATTTTTATGGATTTGTCAGATCTGTCCTAAAAATAGCTATTTCTTTGAAAATAAAAAGTTACTATCTTGCTCCTCAGTCCGCAATGATATTTCAGACATTGCTTTCTTAAGCCTGGGAGTCTTCCACTGATTTCCATTCAAGACATATTCCTGACAGTTAATACTCACTTGTATTGGTGTTCTGCCACTTGTATTTTTACTCTTAAATGAAAAAAAAAAAAACATTTTATAACTTGTCCTAATGAGTTTACATAAAGGAATAATATCTCCTCTTGGCTTTGAATGTGCCAGGCAAAATAAGTGAGGAACACTACTTTTCATAAAATAGCTTGTTGTATGTCCTAGTGCCTCTCTTCAGTTCTTGCCTTTTTTCTTTCTTTTTTATTTTTTTTTTCTTGAGCAGAGTTGGAAAAGAATTGCATTGAGATAAGCATCACTGTAGCTTGTTTCATGGCATTAACAGTTTTATGTTTTTGTTACAAATGCTTTTGTTGATAAATTCTAGATAGCTTTTGCCTTTTTCAACAAAGCTAATCTTCCTTATCCTATCGTCCTCTGATTGATTAACATGGTCTTCATCCTCCCCAATAATTTCTCACTGATAATTTCCCAACTTTTAGCAGAAATGCTTATTATTACTAGGCTCTCAAGAAGAATCACAAAGCACATTATGCCATTACTTTTCATTCCATTTCTGTTAGCCAAGACTTTTCCCTCCTTTCAGAATGAAATTAGGGTATTTCCTGGCATTGGCAGTGCTTTCCAAAGTTATACCAGTCATACTGACCAAAGCTGTGCCTCCTTTTTCGTGTCTTTGATAAAAATACGGGATGAGCTCCAAGATGAATGTTTAAAGAAATTACCTTTCCCAGTTCTCATTTTTTTTTAATCAGTAAGCTGCCTTGAATGTTAAGGGTACTGTTACTCTTAAAGGTTACTGTTACTGTTTTTATTGCTGAATATACTGAGATGGTGTAGTTGGAAAAGCGTGGATCTCTTGTAATGAGGCTGTGAAGAAGTAAAGTTAGATGTCCTACTGTGTAGTCCCTCATTAAATTCTGTAAATGTATGTCTCTGAATGCTCCTGTTTTCACAGGTAGAATGTCCTAGAGGCCCTAAGTTGTGCTTCTGTATGTATCCAATTTATCTACCTCATCAGGGATGCCCAGCCCTGCGCTTCGTGCTAAAGCCGTTGTAACTAAAACTCAAAAATAACTTTATTGAGACCTGACTAACTTGAGTGCTCCAAGAATGCTGCCCAGGAGTTGGGCTCTTGGAAATACACCCTTCACCCAACTGTAGCTGCTGCTTTTGATGAGAGACATTAGACAGAGCATTTCTGTTTGTGGTTGTACGTGGCTTACAGAGTGACTATTAATGTTTTTAATCTCAAATTTTTGATGTAGGATGACTCCCTGTGCTTGAGGAGTGGCACATCTCCTCTCCTCCCAGGGAAGGGTCTGAGGGAGGGTCCCTTTTAAGGTCTGCTGATGTTGGTGTTCCACTCTGCAGAAACCAGTAAGGGTCTGTTTGCCCAGGGTGATAAACATGGGCATGGATTCCTCGGAGGGTGGTTGGGTGCCTCTGCTGGCCTCCAGCAGCAGTAACTGTTTAATCCAGGGATGGCTGCACCTCCACGTCTCTCACTGCTCACCTCTCCCTGTCTCTCACGTGCTGCCTGAGGATTGAGAGTGATGCTCCTCTCCCCATCCTCAAATAGTCTTGGCAGGATAGAAATCCAAACAATATGTCCATCATTACTAGCAGATGGGTGGCACAGCCAGCAGTAGGACTCGAGCACCAGGATGCTTTCCTCTTTGCTTTTTTCTCATTTTTAAAAAGTTGGCAGAATGCAGTGGGCTGGGGAAGGAGGGCAAGGGTGCTCCTGGTTACCTCAAAGTATTGTCCTTTCTGTGTGGGTGGATGAGATCGTGGCTGTTGGGCCTGCAGGAGCGAGGCATGGAACAGCCTTTAAAGAAAGCTTTACAAGTAGGCTCATTTCAGAGTTGAAATTTGTTATTTATTAGCAGTACTAATACATGGAAATACATCTTTATAATGATAGGCTCTATGGGGCTGGTCTGAACTGTTATCATCATTTCACACATGCTTTTTGTAAACTTACCATTTGTTCTCATTTTCTCTTTTCTCTTTCTGGCCACCTTGCTTCCATCTCTTTGCTTCTCAAGAGATTAAAGGGCCAAAATGCTGCTCCCTAAACTTATTTCATTATCCACAGAAAGTTTCACAGCATAATTATAATGCAAATAGGAAATTACTTACATTTTGAAAAGACCAGGCATTTAATTTAGTACCAAATAGCAGGAATGAAAGGTACTCTCTTTTCTATCTATGAAATTGCCCGGCCTTTTCTGGATTACAAATTTTGTTCAGGTTGCTTAATAGAGTTTCAAGTTGTATATTAATTATTAAGCATGATCCAAACTGTCACATTTACGAAGCGTTGCTGCAGTGGTGTAATTTAATGTCTACTGTCAGGAAATAAATTCACAGACTATAGATTTTAGTCCTGACTAGGCCACTAACTTAAGTGACTGGAGGTGCTTCCCTCATCGCTCCAGGCTCATTTTTCTCTATGAAACGTATATTATGGCAAGTACCTATAATATGTTGGGTGAGTGATGAGTTCTTGACGCAGCTAAGAAGTTGGAATTTACTTTTAGAGAAAATGCTAGTGTGTCAAAAGCTATGTTTTGGTATGTTTTGAAGTATTTTGTCCTGTGAATCTGAACATACTTCCAGAAATTCTTCAGGAATGGGGATATTAAAATTTCATCTTCAGTATTGCCGTTGGTATATTATTTCTTTCTTCTCTTGTTGGCTTTTCATGGCTTAACAGTGGTATTAGTATGTATATTAATGTTAAGCCATTAAATTATAGTATAAATTGGAGAAACTGTAACAAGTAGCAACAGCCTAAACTATCTTAAGAAACCAAAATTAATTAAAATCCTTTATGTCTGCACAAAGACTTCATTCTATGTTAAGAAGTAATATAAAAAAAAGAAAATATGAAAGTTTAAAATCATCATAAAATAAACTTTCAAAAGCTAATGATGAGATACATGATTTATCAATTTTTTTAATGTGAGCAAAAACGGCATTTGACAACCAGTGCCTCAGAATATGGATCAGCTATTTTCTGACATTCTTCAGATATATTTTCAATTAGCTATTAAAATAGACAACTGTTTTTCTGTCCTTGTGCTAATGTACATCAGTAAATTGTCGCTAACTATCAATATGGTAAATGGTAAGCAATTATAAATCAATGGAGACCACAAGCTTTAGAGATAAACTGTGCAGAAGTAAAGAAAAAGATAAAGTAATAGTACTGTGATATTCAAGAAGCAGAATTTTATGAGCTTTAGAACCAAAGGGGATGTTTAAAACCAGAAGAAAAATAATATGGTGTTTTGCTAAAAAGGGTAGTATAGACCAATAAGAAGGTGGTGAATAATGAGAACAATAATTAATGTGAATCTGAGCAATCCAGCTGATTAATTGCATGTGAAAGTTTATTCAGTTTTCTTGGAAATGGTAAAAACTGTTTCAAGTTGGAAGGGAAAACTGTCAACTTGGTCTTTGTTTCTCAGCAGCTTCAGAGTGGGTCCTCTATAGAGCTAAAACAAGAATGCACTCTGCTCTCCCTCACTTCTAGTCATGTGTTGGAGCTATGAAGCAGAACTAAAAAATTAAGAGAATTATTATATTGGATTTATTTTTAATAAAATTTTCAAGACTGTGAAGCCTGAAATTGACTTTCTAATCTTTTGCACAAGGGAAAAAAAATGAGATTGCAAAGAGATTTGAGTGTAGTGGGTTGACCCTGGCTGGATGCCAGGCACCCACCAGGTCACAGAATATTCTGAGTCGGAAGGGACCCACAAGGTTCACCAAGTCCAGCTGTTCAGTGGATGGCCCACACAGGGATGGAACCCACAACCGTGGTGGTACCAGCGCCCTGCTCTGACCAACGGAGCTCATCTCAGAGTCAAAGCCTCTTTCTTGCTCCCCTCCACAGCTGGGCAGCAGAGAGAAAATATAATGAAGGATTCATGAGTTGGGATAAAGACAGGGAGAGATCACTCACCAAATACCAGCACAGGCAAAGCAAGCTCTAATTAGAGAAATTTGTTGAATTTATTACCGATAAAATCAGAGCAGGATCCAGTCACATCCATCTTGGAGCCTCCAGGGATTGGCTCTGCCGGACATGGGGGAAGCTTCTGGCAGCTTCTCACAGAAGCCACCCCTGTGGCCCCCCCACTACCAAAACCTGGCCTCACAAAGCCAGTGCAACACTTTTGGAAGTTGTTCTCCCCAGAGATCCAAGGCTGACACATGTTCAGTTGATTGTTTTGATTGCCTTTACACACATCCCAGTGTAGCTGAATAAGTGCCCTGTTCTGGAGTCCTGATGGGAAGGCTGCTTGCCCCCGGAGCTGGGCAGGGCTGGGAAGAAGTCCAGTATTCTGGGAGGGATGTGCTCTGTTCCCTTACAGATGCAGGAGCTGCTCTTTGTGCTGGGGAGCAGAGCCAGCTCTCTGCTATCCAGTGAGGGAATTGGGGATCCCTGTTTTTTAGTCAGCTTCTGGAAGTACCTGTTTTGGAACGAGATGGGGTATGATTTGATGTTAACCTGTGGAGAGGCAATTTACCGGGGGTAGAAGGTAGTTCTGTGGACTTGTTCTGATGGACACATCACAGGCTCCAGGCCCTTTCTTCATGCACCAGTTCTTGTCTTCTTTGAGGTTTGGCTCGGGATGAACATGTCCTTCCACTCTAATTTAATCAGAAGGCACCTGAGTGATATTCCTGAGCCCTGTCATTGTTCCCCTGCACATTGTTTTCGGATGGACACACCAAACACCCCTCCACCGGAATGTCTGCATTTCAAAAGGTGACTTCAGAGTCTGTTTCCATCTTGCCTGATACGATGTCAGTAGCAGTCTCATGTAATGGTTGGGATAACTTCAGTGACATATCACAATGAGAAATTAGAGTTGGGTAAGCTATTTTTAAAATATTATGGGTTACTGAGTAATTACTGAAGTGCTTTGCACACACACACACCCCCCCCATCTGTAAGTACATCAAAGCATTTCTTATTAGTGTTGCAGTGAAGCAGTTTGACACTTCAGCTTCAGTACAACAGAGCCAGGAGATGCTTTGATCCAAGTGCCAAACTGCACCTTTGCAAGAAACAGGACATGCTTTGATGTAGTGGGAAAAAAAAAAAAGATGGAATTTTCATTCAGAATTAAGTTTTTTATCCTGACTTTTTTTCAATATTTATTTTTTCTGGCATGAGATACTTGGAAGGTAGCGCTCTAGGGGATTGCATCTCCTTCCTGAAAGTGCAGTCCATGGAGCTCAAATATGGCCCTGTATCTCCACATCAGGATGGGAATTGCATTAGGGAAGATGGTACCTTTACAGGTGTTACACAAAGGTGAGTGCACAGCAATTTGAAATTGGAAGCTGAACTGGTTTCCACCACAGTGTGGTCTCTGGTGTTGACACAGCCAGGGTTATGTTCTTGAAAAACTTCTCTCTGGAATGTTATGCTCCTTAAAGTAAGTCTAATGTTTGTGGTCAAGGACACTTTCTCTTTGTCCTTGCCTGCATAACTGTGTGTCATGAAATAGCTGCTGTAGATAGCTCCAGGGCTGGCAGCGATTGGAAAAGGGATTTCTTTGTGCACTGTGTATTATTTTGATGGCCTTTAATGGAGGAAGCAATTTTATTTTTTTTAATATTTTTGAAGCATCACAGTGAACCTGAAAAATAAAGACATAAATATTCAGTTCTTCCTAGGAAACCCAGTCCTCATTTCATGTTTTCGGTATTCTAACAGGGCTAAAAGAGATGCCTTCAACTAAAAGCAGTATAAATGAAGGTAAAAGTTTAAACTTTGATGAGAAAGATTATAAAATATGAACGCTCTTAATGTAGTTCAGAAGATTCTAGTCCCATCTTGGAAATGGAGGAATGTTCTATGCGTGCTTAGGCCAAAAACTCTCTGTTACATAGGTCTTTTTAAAAAAAAAAGAATTCAGGCGAGGTGATGAGTGATCACTGGCAGGTGCAAGAAGGCAAGAAACTTGATCGAGGTTTTGCCAGCAGAACATGTGTGGTTTGTTTGACTTTGAAAGGGTAGGAGTATTTTTCTGGAACAGTCAAAGCAACCAAAAAAGAGCCAGCCTAGGACAAAGCTCAAAGCATGGTCTGTAAAAAGGCAGCATTTGTGTTGCTCAGTGTATGGAATATTCTTCCTTGTGCTAACGTTTCTTTGTGCTGTCACATGAGCTTTTTATTCTATGTAAGAAAATAAAAAGGAAGGAAGAAAACAGGAAGATATAAAAATGGATAAAAGAAAAATAAAAAGCAGCCTTACTGTAAAATATACCTCCCTTAAAGCATAGTTAGAAACTGTGTTTTCATAACTTTTAAACTCTTTCCTCCATCCAAGGTTTCCCACTGGACCATTAGAGGCCGAAACAGCCCCAGTAGCTTACTTGTCTACATGCCCTGAAGATGAGCCCTCCAAATTTATGTTCAGCTTTCTGAGAAGTGCCCTCCCATGGGTGTCTGGAGCTGTTCCTCTCAGCTGGTGTGCTCTGTGCTGTAAGATTTTTTCTTTCTCCCTACCTTCTGTGTGGTTCTGCCCACGACGGCTGGGACGGTGACGAGACAGGACGGACGGGATGAGAGATCTCTGAAGTCAGGTCTTAGAGCATGAGTTTTATTGTAGAAGGGCAGGGGACCTGCTAGGAGCTGCCAGACGCAGCTCAAGGCAGGTCAGAAGGCAGAGAAGAAGAATACAGAATACAGAGCAGAGTAGGAATACAATACAGAATAAAGGTACAGACAGAATACAGAACAGAGTACCTTTTTTCCTGTTTACGTCTCAATAAATCATCATCTGTGCTGAATATTCTAACTTACATTAACCAATCTAGAACAAGCTACAAATCCTATAGCATTTACATACAGCCTATAAGAATCATTGCATTACCATATGGTGTTATATTTTAAACCCTAAAAACTGCTTTTTGGACCCTCTGCCAAGTTGGCAGGGTCTGCTCTGACCCTTGGACTTTTCTGCGAGCAGAGGGTATTGTTTCATCAAAGGGGATTACCTTCAGCCGGCTATACCATTGTTTTTCAGTTGTTCAGTAACTGTGGCTTGGTATCTCAAAGCTTGTTTTCATTTCAATCTTGCCTGGAGTTTCCATACTCTCAGCATCTTTTTCTAGGTACTCATAATAATATGATTTTCTTATTTCATTGAGCCCAACACTGTGCAGTTGCTGCTGCTGCTCCTGCAGAAGTGCATCAGCCGAGGAGGGCGCGGCGTCTCCAGGGAGCACATCTGATCAGGGTTCCACACCTCCAGCTCTGAGCTGAGCAGCTCTGGTTTGCCCTCACCGTGGGGGATACAGCAGCTTGGTCCAGAGACCTCTGGCACCCCAGCCAGTCCGAATTAGTCTGAGATCCTGATACATAATTTAGATTTACAGACCCCTTCGGCACAGTTGTCACTGGTTCTTTCTCATGTGGATGCATGCTTTGCCAACTGGAATAGAATTGTTCTTGCCCTGTTCTAATGAGAGAGATCATGGCTGTCTGCCTTTGAGGTAGTCAGCTGAACTTCTTGTTACAGTGAGTGGAGAGAAATAGCTGTTTCTAATGCATGATGCATCTTCTCCTAAGGAAGCATCTGAAGGATGTGCTAGATGAATTGTAGCCTGAAAGCACCCAGCTCTCCACTGGTGATATGGTTTGAACTAAAATTATTCTCATAACTGAAAATCTGTGAGAGACCAAATTTTCAGTTACTGGAAAATAAGGTAGTTTTACTAAGTATCCATAGGAGGATGGTAAATGACCCCATCTTAAAAAAAAAAACCCAAAATCGATATTTTGACTAGATATTAAAGAAAATAAGATTTGCATCTAAAAGACTGCTGAATTTTGGGGTAATATGTTAGATAACTGAAGGATAAGTAAAGGAGGCATCTACTTTTACTGTATTTCATAAATTTAGATGACAGTCTGTAGGATTTCTAAGCTGGCACGTTAGAAACCAAATAAAATGTGCATGTCTCATTCTGCCTTTTCTCTGCTGTGCTTCACAATCTGTAAAAACCTTGTTTTGGAAAGCCAGATATTTTATATTCTGCTTTGGTGGTCCCAGTGGCATGCCACATGCTTTACTGGTATTAAGTGCTCATCTATTTTAGTGCCACCATTGGCCTAAGTCACTGTCAGGCAGTAAGCATCTTTTTTACTGACTCTCAAGTGATTTAAATCTTACAGACTGCGACATACTAGGTGATTTCATGTGGTCCTAAGAGTGATTTCCACTGTCTGTTGCTATTTGTTAGCTGAGGTCATATTTTCTACTGTAGAACAGTTTATCCTACAACCCTTTTCTTGCTTACGTCCTCTTGATGTTCATGGCTAAGCCATTGCTGCTGTTGTCCTTGTTCATGACATGAGTCACAGTTGTCACACTGGAGTAGTTCACCTCACCCAATCTCTGATCTGGATCTTATGTGCAGGGTGGAGACCACAGTCTCTGAAGAAAGATTTATATCCAGCACAATTAAGGAAAGAAATCTAAAGGGATAAGTGCTCTGTTTACACTGATTTTTTTTTTCTCCTTAGAGGTAGTCTTGCTCCTAAATGCATAAATCTGCAAAGGACAGCTTTTTTTCAGAGGTGCTCACTTTTTTGTTGTGGTTGTTTGTTTGTTTTTTGGTGGTTGGTTGGTTGGTTGGTTGGGGTTTTTTTTGATTTTTATGTTTTGGTATCCCCTGTGCTACAGATCAACCTCCTTTCACTGATAATGAAGCTCTGAAACACAGACTGTGCATGTACTCACATCCATATATAAAATCTCTTTGTAAAATGATAGCATTTTGTATATTCATTCTTTCATCTACATACTATCTGAAGTGCATATGAAGAGCTACTAAAGGTTTTTGTAGTATCAAAAATATTTGCTTGCAGATAAACAGAAACAGAGAAAATTTTTAGGATCAAACACGGGGACAGTAGTAGCACCAGTGTTAAACCCCAAGTAGCTGTTGCTTCTAATCCCAAATTTACTCATCTTGCCAGATTCACCGAGTCTTTCCAACCACCCCAAACCCCCAAGCACTGATATTTAGACCATGCAGCTGTTTGAGATCCTACAAAGATCAAGGTGATCCTCCTAGTCCAGTAAAATCCATGTGCCAGCTTTGGCAGATACATTTTTTGAGGACAGTTGTATAGGTTAGTGCATTGGAAGGGAGTAAAATATATTGTAGTCTTCAAATTGTAAAATCAGCTACTATAAGGAACTCCTTCCTTTGAGAATGCTAATGAAAACAATTGAATTCAACTTAGGTGCAATAAAACTTCGTTAATTTAATGAAATGAAGGGCACAAAACTAATTTGGATAAATGTGTGGTTTTAGTGGAGTGTAGGTCTTATTCATGCAGCAAGCAGTGACTGAATCTTCATCATGAACAATTAAGCCCCTTTCATATAATCAAATAAACAGAGGCTTTTTATGTTTTTCTTTTCTTAACAAAGTATTGTGCTATTAAGAAGTATTTTGAGATCACGGGATGAAGGACAATATAGAAGTGCAAGTTATTATTATTATTATTATTATTATTATTATTATTATTATTAGTCCACTGGCTTTCCTTTTAAGATTTTCTACTTGTTTCAGTTGCATACTTTTAATTGCTTATTGAAATGATGTAGTCATATCTCAGAGTTGGTTTAATTAGAATTATTGATGTCTGAAGCAGCACCCAGGCTGGGGAAACTGGGGTCTGATCAAAGTCACAACTAATGGTTTAGTGAAGTTAAAAATTCAATCTGTAATTAACATTGAAAGAGAAAGCATATGCTTTCAAAAAGCACATTTTATGCTAAGGAAAAAGGCACTTCTTATTTATTTAGAAATATTCATTGCACTATTTAAAAAGAAGGGTAACAGTAATGGCTGAGTTTTTCAGCTGGAAAAAACACTGGATGCAAAATTGTGCTTTTACAGACACTGGTATACCTTACTGTCCTTAATTAGATTTAGAATTGCATGTGAAATAGGAAGTTTAGGAACCCACTTTAAGGAGGGTTTTAAGACTTTTGGAATTTTGAGTCTTTTGGGGGGAAATCTTTCTAGCTTGAGTGAAAGTACATATAAATGTTAGCAATTTTTAAATGTCTTATATAGGACAAATAAGTTTAACACTGGAGTGAATTCTGATTTGAGGTGTTGAAGAAAACATAAGACATTAAGCAGTATTTCATAGTCTGTGTCTCAGCTCATTGACACCTGATGGTGCACAGGACAGTTCCTCACTTTCCTTCTGAAGATGTCAGTGGATACCTTGTGTTGGTTTAGCAAATTTTTGTAGATTTTTTTTGCAACACATTGATCGTGTAGTGACATGAAATGTGGCAGTGTCCAGGTTTAACTGGGAAAGCACACTTTTTTCATGTTTCTCAAACTTACTGGGTTGTGCATGGGGAATCACGACACCAAAGCACTTTTTGTGACTGTGCACATGGTGTGACAGAGTTGGGAACGTGGGTAAATTTAACTGCACTGGAGGGGGTGGTGGAGGTAAAAGATGGAAGGCGGTGGGGCAGGAGAAGGTTCAAGCAGACCAAAATAGAGAATGACTTTTACTTGCGTGATGAACACAAGGAGATAGGCAAAGTGGTGCAGGAGTCTTGATTTCTCTTAAGCAGCCCTTCCAGTCTTCTGTTATTTGGTATCTATTATAGGGTCTTTTTGTGCACCCTTCTTACTCTCAGAAATAAATATATATATATTCCAAGGTGGCTGGGGATCTTCCCTTGGTGAGAGCAGTTGCAACTCAGTGTGCTGTGTGGAAGACCCGCCACAGGTTTCATGTTTTTATGAAGTTGTGTTCTCACATTCTCCAAAAGTATGCATTTTTTATCATTTGCACTTTATTGATCAGCCCTTCCTGAACCATTTTCATCCCTAATTAAGGATGCAGAGAGCTTTACATTATTCTGCATACAATTTCAAGAGCTCATTTTATACTGCTTGTTTGGGGATTTGCTTCCTTGGGAGAATTTATTACTGTATGAATGAAAATGCTTTTCTGAAGCTGTTAATCAGTTCAAGATTTAAAAAAACTAATTGAGAGTATTTCTCATTATTATTAAACTCTCTGGGGTGCTATAGGGTATGCACACTATTATAATCTAAACCTGTAATTTGGATTTGCTTCTTGTGCCCTTTGGCACAATGGTGTACATGGGAATTTTAAGGAGAATGGCTGACACTCAGCCACCCCAGCCACAGTGAAGAAAATGTGCTCTTTATTTTTTTCTCATCAGCTGCAGCCTCCTGTTAGCAGTGAAACTGTTTTGACAAGTGCTGTTTTGACATACTCATTTATAGAAGGGCTCAAACTAATCAAAAGAACTTCCTAACACTGTGGACTGTTGGGCTGCAATATAATCCTCCCAATGAAGTGGGGGAGGACTCATCATGTGCGTTGTTCTAAAATTGGTTGAGGCAAATCACCGAAGAATTTATGGAAGGGAACATCTGTTCTCTGTCACGGGATGTTCTAGATAAGATAATAGTCTATTTCTATCACTCTTTGATGTTGAACTTCAGCATTTCCAAGTGCTAGATGGAGTGATACATTGCTTGTGCATTGTACCTAAAGATTGTGCATGAAGTCTGATGGCACTGGGTAATAATGCTGAGGCTCATCCATGAGGCTTTTACACAAAGAGCCAGTGTCACCTCAGTGATTCCTTCTGTGCAGTGCACTGGATTGCAGACAGTTGGTAAGTTGGGTAGAGAATGCTGTTTGTCAGCGTCCTCTTTTATAAGAGGTCTCATTCATCTTTTGTAGCTCTGATGAAACAATGTGCAGCCTGCAGCCTGTGTAGTTCATCGGTTTTCACTCAAGTGAGCATTCCTTCTGAGGCAGAATCAGAGAATGACAGAATGGCTGAGGTTGGAAGGGACCTCTGGGAGCCACCTTGTCCATCCCCACTGCTCAGTTATGGCTACCTGGAGCCAGTTGCCCGGGAGCATGTCCAGACTGGCATGTCTCCAAGGATGGAGACTCCACAGCTTCCCTGGGCAGCCTCCCACTGGAAGAGTGTTTCCTGATGTTCAGATGGACCCTGCTGTGGTTCAGTTTGTGCCCGTGGGCCCTGGTGCTGTCAGTGGGCACTGCTGAGATGAGCCTGGCTCCATCCTCTTTGCACCTTCCCTTTGGGTATTCACGTAGGATCCCCTCTGAGCCTTCTCCTCTCCAGGCTAAACAGGCCCAGCTCTCCCAGCCTTTCCTCCTGTGAGAGATGCCCCAGCCAGCCCTTACTCATCCTCCCAAGGATGGGTCCCAAGGCCGGTCTCTCCACAGCTTTTCCATCTTTCTCTTGTGCTGGGGGAGGTCACAACTGGCTCCAGCACTTCAGGTGTGGCCTCACCAGCGCCAAGCAGAGGGAAGGATCACCTCCCTCACCCTGCTGGCAATACTTTATTTAATGCAGCTGAAGGCACCATCCTCCTTCTTCACAGCAGAATTATCTTTCTGGTTCGTGTTCAACTTGGTGTCCACCGGGACCCCCAGCTCCTTCTGTGCCAGGCTGCCTTCCAGCTGGTTGGCACCCATCAGCTGTTTTGGCTTAACATCTATCCCCTTCAGGCGATTCTTCTTAAATTTTGTGATCTTGGCAGAGAATGCACAACTCTTTAATTACAGGATGCCAAAATCCCTTGCCAAAAGTACCTTTTATTCTCATTGATATATCAGTCTTTTTATGAGATACTTAATGTATTTGGCCATGCAGATTTTCTGAAACGTAATTCTGCAATCTGTAGTAAGTTTTTAGTATGGTTTGACCAGTCATTGTAAATTCAATGAATCTGAATTTACAGCAGTTATGGTTTCAATAGGCTTAAAGCAGCTGTGTATATAAAAGTACTTCGCTTTAGGAATGGGTTTGAACTTTCTTTTTAAAAATCTGTATAATCCTGGCTGGGTAGAAGAATACCTCTGTGTGCTGAGGGCTCCATTGATTAAAGTCCGTTGACACAACAGACCTTTCCTATTGATCTTGTTTTTTCATTTTGTTCCAGTATGCATATCTAATATTCTGAATAGTTGCTTATATATAATATATGCAGATACAGCTTCAGGATCACAATTTAATTGAATTAGCAGTCGTGGATGAAGATACTGAATATTCTTTAAAAATAAAGCTCATGTTCATGAATCATGAGGGTAGTGAAGGGCGGCCTTGCCTCTACCTGGTTGCTTGAGAACATTTTTATAGGGAATAGAGAATGGTGACCTAAATGGCAGGACAGTGGACTGGAATTACAAAACTGAGAAGTTTCTCACAGTTTGGCTTCGGGCAACTTTGGAAAGTTCTTTGTATCTCTCTGCCTTATTTATCTCACCTGTTAATTGCACATTATATCTCTCTACCAGTAAATATATATTAATAGATACTATATAAATGAAATCATGGTGGTCTATGATTTACTAGTGGTCTGCAGTTCAGTTGCTCTGCAGAAATGCTACCAGGTTGATTTACATGGGTACCTGTAGCATGAAGACCACACACTGTTCCTAAATAGGTAGAAAAACACTAAATTCAGAGGGAATCCTGACAAAGTGCTCTGGTATGTTTAGGAAGAGCATATTGTCAAATAGAGTAAGAGAGGACATTCCTGGAGAGCCAAGGTGTTAGTAGGCAATGAGATAAACTCTGTCCTGAGGTTCAGTGTCATTAGTTCAGTAATGGCTGCAGTTGGCAACCAGGTTCTTTTGAACTGTGTGTTCCCCACACCCATCTCCAAACCAGCTACACTGTGCATGGTTGGCACTATTGCTCCAGGAGCTGAAATACGTTAAATACTGGGCTAGTAGCCCTGCTGTTTTCAGGATGATGGACTTTGAGAGACATATTGACCAAAGGCCTCAAATTTGACAGAAAGTCAGTTTGAAACTTAACCTACTAATTGTGAAGACAGTCTGTTTCTGGCTTGTGGAGTGATAATTAAAATCCTGTTTGCAATGAAAACTCAAATGCAGTGCTAAATATGAAATAGTTCTTTACCCTGCCAGGCTTTCTGCTGAATGGTCTGGCTCCAATTCTTATGTCCTACATCACCCAGTAATCTTTAAATACGAGAAGAAAAAGTTCTTTCAACTCCAGTCTTGTGAAGTGAGATTTATTTGAACGATCCAGGACCTTTCAGTTGCACACTCCAAGTGTGCTGCATACTTAGCATGGAAATCAATGAATAGGAGGGTATGCGAGAGATATGCACTAAAATCATAAAGACATCATCTTGGACCGTGTATAAATATATAAAGTACTAAAATGAATTTCAGTAAATTAGATGTTATATATATATTAAAAGAATTAATCTTTAAAAATGCTGGTACAAGTAGTCTGTGTTATTATTCTGATATCAGTTTAATTCCATTTATTTTTGATAAACTCATCCTTCTAAATTTGCACATGAGTTTCAAATGATTAAAAATGTTTGTACCAGTCCAAAATTACTCAATAAAGTATATTACAGCTATTCTTTAATTATAATGGGTGATGGGCACACATTTCATCCCTGAAAGCCATTTAGTACTATTAAACTGTTTGTGTGAGTTTGATTGTTCATGAACGTGAGTTTTATTCACTATCTTAACAAATCTAAAGTTTTATGGTTTACCACTGTGTCCTCGAAATAGAAAAATGGATCAAAGCCTGTACCATTTATGCAGGCAAAACTATTCCTGCCCGAGAAGGAACTGCAAAGGCCAATATAAATATAAAGCAATTTAAATCAGTCTGTGATAACAGCCATGACTGCTGAGGAGAGAGGAATATGTTATTTGGTGTTGATTGTTTGCCCAAAATCTCCTAATGAGTTAAAATGAACATAGTGAAAAAGGAGGCTAAATGTCAAGGAAAAATTTCCTAAGCAGTTATTCCAAAGCTTGCTGCTGGCTTCAGGCAGAGGTGGGGGCAGTCTTTATCACCAGAGATACTTAAAGCTGTGAAACTAAAAATTGATGATTAAAAATGCCAGTAGATCGTTCTCAGACAGATGTCTTTCCTGTCCTTTCTGGTGTTTAGTATCTCTGTTGTCTTAAGAATGAAGTGGCCCCATGAGGCTGAGCAACAGCCACCAGTCATTAGTCAAATGTAACTCAATTACAGAGTTATCTGTGTTCTCTGAGTTACCATTTGTTTAGCAGCTGAATTGCAGCACCAGCTCTATCCTTGGGATTCCAGGCACTCTGGGTTGCAAACCTGTGGCAAGGTCAGAGTGTTGTAGCCTCTCCTACTTTGCACTGGGAAAGGGTAGCAGACTCCAGGGGGTCTGCTGGCACTGTATTCCTGCTTTGTGTTGCATATGTTTAAAAATATAGGCAGGCCCCTCTTGTAGTGAGCTGTCAAAGCTAATATAGAAATTTAATAATATAAAAAGATAAGGGTTAATAATACAGGATAAAGTTCAGCCTTTATGTAAGCTTATGTAAAATTGTAGAGGTAGGCAGATGGGAGGGTTTGTTGGAGTTTTTTAGAGAGAAAGAGATGTTTTTATCTGTTCTCATCTGAACTGGTTGTCTTTGCTTTCAGGGTTTATTTGAAATAGTTGAATGAATCCTTTGCAGCAGGGACACTGTTTGCATAGTGCTGTCAGTGCCATCCCTTTCTTGCTATCTCTGTCTTCTGGAGGTGAGGCTTAGGCTAGAGTAAGAGATGAGAAGAGGCTGTATTTTAAGTATATGTAACTAATGCCTCAGTTGGCTGGGCACATTTTTCTGGTGTTTTTATGTTGGAGAAAAATACTGTAATGTGGAAAACAAAGCTGTAATGCTCTGGAAGCGATGGAGTCAGCTCTCAAGGTGCAATTTTAATTCAGGAAGCTTGAGACCTGTGTGATCCTTTCTTGTTAGTACATGCTTTTCCTGCTTATAGGTCTCTTAGTCAACAGGAACTAAAGATAAGGAATGTATATTTTTTGCATGAAAAAGAATACAATAATGGTTTGATGAATAGACACTTTTATAATAAAACTCTTCTGTCTCATTGAAACTGTAGATTGCTAGCTGTTACATGACACTGAACAGTTTTCCTTTTAGTATTATCACACAGTGACTTAAATGTGATGGGGCATTAGAAAAGATTGAATTATTTTAATTTTACTTTTTCACAGGGTTCTGAAGCCATTGTGTTTTATTTTGAGATAAATTGTCCTATTTATCTTGTCTGCATAAATACCTTTGTGAATAATGCAAGAAGCTGGAATGCTAAAAGTAAAAATTACAGACCTGTCCTTAAAGGACAGGATTAACATCCTACAAGAGCTTATACAAAACCAACTGCCTTTATTCTTCAATACAAAAATGTGCCATTTTGAGCATTTACAAAGCTACTATAGTGGGATGTTGCCAGGTCCATTAACAGTTTTCTACTAATGGCAGTTAAATGACTGAGTGGGGTAAAAGCAGGCAACAGGATGGTCTGAACGGGATCTCCTTTTACATGGATGTTATAGCAAGGCTGGAATGAAAAAACTGCAAAAACAGTTTCATGGTGGTAAGAGCAGCCATTTCTTAAGTTGCTGTAGAGCAAGAAATGAAAAATACTACCCTTAATGCAAAAGTAGTGCAGATACTTAGCCAGAGACTGCAGAGGAAAATTAAGACTATGAAAATTTCCAGTTCCCAAGGAAACACTAAACTGGCAGTTTCTCACAAGTGCTCACTTTCAGACTTCCTAGATATTAACGTGGACATGCAGAAGGCCCATACAAAACTGCTTGTCCTACTGCCGGGAGCACCAAGGGCAGGCAACACCTACAGCATGGGAACACAGCCAAAAGATGCCCACCAGTTGTTTCTTCTGGCCTGTGGGAAGTGACAGAATTTCTGATCGGGTTTTAATGTGCTCCTTTGAAAAAGATTAGAATTTCGACACTGTTTTCACTCACAGGTCAGAATTGTACACTTTCATTTCAGCTTAACATAACTTAAAGAAGAAAGTACAGGTAGCACATTCTGGTAAGCATCTGCACACACAAAACACACAAAAATAGTGTGTAGTAACTCAAATTCTATAGCAGAACCGCAAACCAGACTTGGATACAAAGACTTTTATCCTGAGGCAAGTATGCAAATGTAGTGCTAGAATCTAAGGATAGAGAAGCAAAGATGAAGAGAATTGAATTGATTCTAATTCCCTGAACTGGCTCTTACGTGTATCAACATTTTCTGTGCAGAAGAAATCCTCAAAAAAAATGTTTTGAAAAGACACAGGATGTCCAGCTGGAAATGGTCTATTAAATGAACTAAATAATGTCATGGTATGTGGCACACCATTTTATAAAGCTGTTATTTGCTTTTCCCTCTTGGTATTCTGAGCATCCTAAATCTGAATTTCTAAAACATCCACAATATTTCCCTATCCCTGCAGACCTGTGTTTATACACATGCTACAGATAACACATAGGATCATGGAAGAAGCTTACAGACGTCATCATGCTTATTTCCAACCCTTTTAGTGTTTACGTGCACCGTTTCAAGAAGGAGTAATATGTTGGATAAGCAGAGGTGCCATTAAGGGTTGTCCTTGTTGACAGCGCTCCTCGTGCATGTCCCATCGCATGGTGCTGCTAGTGATGTGCTGCCAAAGGAATCCTGGCTGCTGCAGAAGCAGAGGGAGACTTGCTTCCCCATTCTCCTTCCTGCACCATCCTCCCAGCCTGTGTCAGCACCTGCGTGCAGGAGAAGGCTGGGCTGGGGAGCAAGGAGGAGAGCTGAGCTTAACCTCGGGAGGAGAGGCAGTGGTAGGAAGAAGAGCTTGAAGAGTTTTTTACCAGTTGCTTCCTCACCAGTGGTGTCTGCCATGGCAGATTTTCCCAAAACCCCCACATGGCTTCTCTTGTCCTTTGCCCATTGCCCCCACCGTGGGTAGGACAATGCTGGCATAGCTCCACTGGTTTAAGGAGATCAAGGAAGTAAAGGAAAAACCTGTAAGACTGAAAGCAAGTCTTCTTTTCCTAGCTCTGCTGGTTGAAGAAATTGGTTAACGTCTCCCTACACGTCAGGGAACAAAAGCTGTGAACAGTAGCATGGTACTGCTATGGTAAAGTCAATCTAGTCTTGAAAGAGTTCTGTGTATTATTTTACTTTTTGACATAATGCAGAGACATAACCTAACTGCTCTTCTTCGACTGAGTAAGGTGCTGCTTAGTTTTGGTACCCTGGCAGACAGGCTTTCCAAAAAGTAACCTGCTAGTCAGTTAGTGTCCTTTACCATGAGCCTAAATCATGTACTTTTGAAAGGGCTTAAGTTTAGAAATGAACTTCAGGAACACTCTATTAATTTTGTAAATTAAAACTGTAAAATTGAACAGATAGAAGTCCAGTACAGGAGTGACACAAGGAATCAGTCTTTAAACAGGAACATCCTCCAATCCAGCACTGGGAAAGAAAGGAAAGTAAGAGGAAGGATTCATTTGTGATTGACCTGCAGTAGCAAAGTCATTCACTTTCCAAATAGGATTAAACTTGTTTCATCAGCCATGACATGTGAAAAGATCATGGTTAAAAATTCCATTTGCTGTAATGAATTGAAAGTGTCTGAGTTTGCAAGCAGCACTCACTGTTGATGGACAGCTAGATTCTTGCAGTGTTTTAACACTAAAATTAGCTTCCACAAAGTAAAAAGTACAGAAAAGGTGGCAGCAGTGACAGATCTTGAAGCATTTAAAAATTGACTTTATTGTTAGATGGGAGCTGAATAAAGCTAGAAATAAATAGTGTTTATGACCCTGTTATGTAGATAACTTGGTTCATGCTTGAGTGAGGGCGAACACGAATCTTGGAAAATGGCATTTTTTAGGTTTCTCAGCCATATTTCAACAAGAATAAATATTGTTACTGAAATGAGGAAAAATCGAACTTCTCTGTGGTATTGCTTGTAAGATGTAAGAAAATGGGATTGTGTTGAAGGATACTTCATTCAAATCGATTTCCACGTACATCAGCATGACTCCAGTGCAGTCCATGAAACCGTTTCGGTGTATGTATTTTGGAAATTGAGATAAAAGCTACACTCTGTGGTTAGTTAATAACCTTAACTCAGTCTTGCGTCAGGATCATGAGACATTTGTCTTTTGATGCTTGTAGAGCTAAATGTAGTTTCCAAACCTATTTTCACCAAGTTTTTTTGGGTTGATGTGCACAGTTCTATGCACATTTTAAGTGTGCCAAGAAAAAAAATCTCAATGGGTGAAAGTGGGAATTACTTAGGCATAATTTGAGTCTCCTTTTAATTGATAAGTTACCCATCTGAAAACTGTCCAAAATTTAAACAAAAAAAAAAAAAAAAAAAAACCCACGAAACAAAAAAAACCTTGAGCTGAATAGAGGAATGAAAATATAATGGCTTCTTAAATTACCACAAGGTTAATGTATAATTAATTTGCTAATTTTAATTACAACCCTACAAAATGTGCTGAAAAATGCTCAGAGGGGAGAAGCAGCCAGGTGCCAGCCATGATTAGCCAAGGTTACTGGCAATTACGAGGTCTCTATTAAACATGTTACAGAAATTTGAGAAACCCCTTTCTGAAAACAGCGCATTCATTGAAACTCAGCAAGGTATTCATCATCTTTCCATTGCTGTATCTTTCCATTGCTACAGACTTGCTGTCATTTGCCTCACTCTTTTCCAGCTAAACATTTTATTGCAGCTGAAATGTGGACTGCTTTTTGTTTGTCACACGCTGTTACACTTGTATTAGGTATTTATTTTGGTAACATAAATGAAAGAGATTAACCAGTGTTTGTGAAGTGTTCTGAGCACCTTCGGTTCCAGGTAGCTGCCAGTATCGCAGCTGAATGCTAGAAACACAAATCCTGTAGAAAACGCCTTTTCTTTCCAAGGTGTCCTGGCACATGCAGTTTGTAAAGCAGAAATACTGCTGAAACTGCCTTTTCAGTGAACAACCTGTTCCGCAACGCTTTAAAATGCACAGACAAATGTAATTTCTGAGTTAAAAAAAGCAAACAACAATCCCCAACACAAACAAAAAACCAAACAAGAAACAAAAAAATCTGCATGTTTGCTTTGCATTTTTAACAAATCACAGTGTAGAAGAATGTCTTGTCTGTGACAGATTACATGATGTATTACTGTTATTTTTTATTGTTGTTATGTGAGTCATGCTTTAAATGTCTGTTGTTGGGAACTGTAATAAACCTTGATCCATCTATTAAAGGAAATCTTTAAAAAAACTCCAAACCAATAAGATTTTTGAAATAACAAACCTACAGTATTGGTGTCAAAGGAAATTAATTTCCCGGCTGGCTTGTGTTTTTCTCTGAGGCAGATATTGATGAGTGTGCAGAGGGGATCATTGAGTGTCACAACCATTCACGCTGTGTTAACCTCCCAGGGTGGTACCACTGTGAGTGCAGAAGCGGTTTCCATGACAATGGAAGCTATTCTCCTTCCGGGGAGTCCTGTGTTGGTAAGCAATGATCAGCAGAGCCTTTTTTTTCCCCCCTCCTTGTGCATGGTGTTCCCAAGTGACTGTCGAGCCGCTGTCCTGAGCAGTGACCGTGTTTCAGGCCAGAACGGGGGTGCACCCGGCGTGTCCGGCTCTGGCAGCAGCCGCAGCCAGGCAGGGGTGCTGGGCAGCGGCACCGCTCGGCTCCGAGCGCTTCCCACCCGCGGGAGGAGATCCAGAGCCTGGCTTCCTGCCCTGCTCCGTTTGTCAGAGCAGGTGGCTGGGAAACCTGAAGTGAAAGCGTGCTTGCTGGGCAGCAGAATTGGCCCCAAAAGGGGAAGAGGTGGTTTTCCATTTCCAGGTTCCAGCAGAGTGATAGAAGAACTTAGCCGTGGTATGTCTGTGTTGCTCTGGTTTGCTTGCTTTCCGTTTTTCGGCATCTCCGTGATTTAATTTTTAGAATTACGCAAGTAACGTCAAATTCTCTACGCACCATGTTTGCAGAATAAGGTCCCAAGAGCACGAACAGAGAGGGATTTTTAATGGGTGCAAAGGGGTTTGTCAGTTGTTTCTATGGGAGGACAAAGGATGAGGCTCCATGAGGAGTTAATGCTGCCTCCTGCAATCTGTGTGCCCTCAGCTGGCTGTAGGACTCTGGGTGCCACTACAGCAAGTGAGCAGCAATAAAACCATAGTGAAGATGGTAATTCTGCCTTACCCCTGCCTTACAGTTTTTCCACCTTTTCAGTTATTTGCCTTATACATAATTTCTATGTGGTATTTTATCAGGTGAGTTTAAAACTGTTTAGAAGGGATCCCGTTTTAACTTCTGTAGAGATACAGCTCAACTGTCTGATAGTGTTATGTCCTTTCTTTGGAGTTTCAGCTACTTCATCTCTAGTCAGTTATACGAGTTTTCTATAAAAGCTCTTCTTCTCCTTTTGTGTTTTTTGTGGTTTTTTTGGTTTTTTTTTTTAATGCTATAAATTTCATTTATCATGGCCATAACATCAAAGGGTGTTTTCTGGGATTTAAAATCTATAATTAAAGTAACAATTTAAAAAAGAATATATAAATGTACTTGTAAAAAACATTCCCATCTTTTATGAATTCTGGCTATTAGAAGTCCTTGGGATAAGGTAGTATAATAATTTAAAAATGCAGGGGAACAATAATGATTTTCAAAGCAATATTTCGTAGATTGTCCAGCTAAATTATTTTTTTACACATTGTCCTAAGCTGATGGGGAACTCAATAAAATCAGAGCAGTGAACTTCTTCAGAGGGTGGCTGTGTGAAAAATGGCAAATTTTACAGCATTTCATGATTGCACAGATAAAATAGATGAAAGTCATGTATTTCTAAACAAAATTCTCAAATGTTAAGAGTTCTCCTCTGGTTTATTTGAATGTGGTAAGATGGGTGATGAATGGAGCAATGTTGAAAATACCTTCTTTACAAGAAGACAAAGCAACATGACATAACCTTCAAAAAGCCCTGAGGCAGCTGGGGGTAAGAGGCATATTCAGCATTTCTGGTGCTTTACTGGCACCACTTACCTGGGGAGCCCCATCCCTCCTACCTTCTGTAGCTGATTTGGGAAGCAGAAGATGAAGAGCCCAGCTGATGTCAGGAGAAGACAGACACATAGGCAAGACTGGATGAGCCCTGGGTAGGCTCAGCTGCTGGAAGGGTCAGTATTGCTTGCACTGAGTCACTGCCCAAGGGTCGGGCGCTGCAAAAAGAAGCCCCAAAACATTCTGTGTTCTGGTGGTGTCTGGAGGGATAAGATTTCATGAAAACAGACTGCCCTCATTTTGACCTGCACAGCATGCTGGAAGTTTGTGAGGTGAGGTGCTCGTCTTGCCATATGCAAGTTGTAAACAGAATGTGAAATTAGTGGGGTTATTTCAATGAAATAGCTTCTCCGAACCATCTGCTGCAGGGTACCAGTGAGGAAGAGAAATAAACCAGTTTGCTTCACCAGTATAATGAAATAAAATAATTAAAAATTCATTGGAAGATTCTGCTAACCCATATTGACAAATTTCAAACCATGATGTTTATTTTTAAATGCATCTAAGAGTTGGTTAAAACGGCAGAGAGAAAACACTGCACATTCTAGCTAATACGTCACATTACAGAGCTTGTTTGCATGGCGAAGCGTTTAGGGTCAGAACCGGTGTCTTTCACTCTATTTCGGATAAAAGAGGGTTCATCTGCTTAGCAACAGTATTTTTTTCTGGTGTATTGTATACTGAATTTGTAGTGTGTACATGAGGTGGGTATGAGCCATTGTCTTTCAGTATGTTTTGAAACATTGCTTCTTCCTCCCTGAAGGACAAACTTGGAGAACAATAAATAGGCTGAAAACATAAGTAAAATAAGATTAAACCCTCCCCTACAAAATAATAACAATAAATACTACTACTACTACTAATAATAAAGAAAAGAAGATCACAAGACAGTGGGAGGAAGTACTCATCTCTGACAGATTGCCCAAAGCCCAGGCAGTCAGTTGTTTTTGCTGGATACATATTTATATATTGGTTAACCCCTTTTCCCTCCATTTTTATGTAGGTGGTCTTGGAGCTGAGTCACTGCTTGCACTGTCTCTGCAGTGCTTGCAAAACATTAAGAAAAATAGCGTCTATTTGGGAAGTGTTGTGCTACCTCAGTGCTTCTAAAAGCTATATTCTCATTGACAAAGAGAAAACAGTGAAGTTTGTCTCCTGGTGAGGGACAATTGTGTAAATCAGCAGATGTGGCAGGGAAGGTCATAATTTTGCACCAGAGCGTGGGTAGTATGTGTGGCTTAGCCAGGCCCCTTCAAGATAGGGAAAATTCTTTTATTGCTCAAAATATCAGCCAAAGACAGCTTTTATCAAAGATGTCAGCTTCATATAGTGACGGTGAGCAGGCTCAAATTAAGAGAATATAATTGGATTTCCCAGAGTAGTGTTTTTATGAGGCCCTGGTCTTTCACAATGTGTTATTAAGAATACTGCTTGCAGACAAAAGACAATTGCTGTATGAAGTTGTTACCAAAGTTTGCTTGGCAATTAAAACCTGTAGGCTACAGCTGCTGCATTGGTTGGTTGGTTGGGTTTTTTTAAATTTTGTAATAGGATCTTTGCTGCACTCTGAGGTAAAGAAACAATAATACTTCATAGAGAATGGTGAGCTGTCATGTGATACAGTATTTGTGACTATCTACTGATAAAAAAAATTAAAAAAAGGCAAAGCAAATTATACTTTTGAATCTCCATCTCTAATTGACATGCTTCCAGTCTGTAGAGTGATGTTCAGACCCTGGAGTGCAGATTTACTGATTCTGTTTTTTTCATAGTGATTTGTGTTTCTGGATCCCTACACTGGGACTTGCACACACTGAAGGAACAACAACCTAGGCAGCAGTGCCTGTCAGGTTTTGTTTATTTATTTTTCTTTAAGAACCACTACAAATTTTGCAGGGAGGCTCAACATGGATCCTCCTCCCACCAAATCCCCATAGGATTCTCTATTTGTTTCTGCCTTAAAGGTAGTATAGCTAGACCTTACTGCAGGATTACTTTGGGGAAATGAGAGCTGGAAAAAGGTAGGACTCAAGAGCTCGTGAGAGAAAGCTCCACAGGGATTAGTCTCCCACAAAATCTGGGTGCAGCAGTGCTTGAGGGTCAAACCTGAGTGGGCTTCAAATCAGTTCCTGAAGCTTTCATATATTCCATGGTGTGCTGCAGCAGTGTCTCTTTTCTAGATTAGAAAGTAAAAGCAAAGGACATTAGGTTTTGTTTATTTTTCCCCCTTTCTGTATCCCACAAAAAGGTAGACCCATCCTTTGAAAACCTTCCCATATGCCTGAGAATTGCTTTCCTGTCTGTTGGTAGAGAAGTGCTATGTAGGCAGAAAGGTATGGATATGGTACAGAGTATCCAAGACCAACTAGAACCTGCTATTTTACAATTTTGTTCTGTTCTGCTCGTAGAATTTCTTAAAGCTCGCAGGATCAGAGTTGGTGTCAGTAGCTTTTATCCTGTAAAATAAAGATTATCTTACTTACTTTCCATTTAGTAAATTCTAATTTTTGTATTCTGACAGAAAGTTGTGTTCCATGTCTTCAAGGTAATTGTGTTTAGTCATTTCTATGTTTTCAGAAAGCTTTAGTAAATTCTATATTCAGAATCTAATTTACTGTGCAGTGTTCTTTAATAGACCTTTGTCTCTGTAGAGTGAAAGTACTATCATATATATATTTTCTAGATAAAAATTACTCTGGTGATATTTTTTCAAAGACAACTCCAAATAACTTTGATTTAGAAGGAAGGCAGAAATCATTAAGTGACAAGTTGCCTGTGAAAAATGATTTGTCAAAACATTGTTTAGTTAACTTGTACATACATTGGTTTGGGAGCCCAGCATACATTTTTCACGTTAACAATATACTGTAATGGTTTAATGTACCATAACAGTTAAAATTAGCACATTAGTAGGGTTCTTTCTTCTGCAGCAGCTTATCATGATAATACAGAGCACCACACTGCATGGCTTGCTTGTACACATTTATTAAGGTGCTATGGAAAAGTCTTACAATTAAAACCTGAACAGCCTTGAAAACTAAGAAATGAAGTAGCTAGGGATTGATTTAAAATTTCAGTGAAACCAAGTTAATGACCTTGTGTTGATATGTACAGTCATGCTTGTCTTCTGCCCGATTCAAATGCAGTGGCCGTGGGACCTCTCATAATATCTGAGGCAAATTACTTCTCATTACAGCCAAAAAGGATGGAGAAGGAAATTGCATCTCAGGGGATTATTTGCTTCCATTTTGCTTCTGTTTCTTTGTCTGCCCACATTACTGAGCTCTCCATGAATTTGAGAGTATATTGGAAATGAGCACATCTTGGGTGGTTTATTTCCTTTCTTTTTCCATCCACAAAATGGGACTGGTTGCTAAAAGGGGTATGGTCGGGTACTTATGGCTGTGCATTTGTTCACAGAAGCACTGCCTGGAGTGTTTGAAGAGTAAAGATCTCGGTCAGCTGTAGGATGGTCAGCGTGTCTTGGCAGCAGTCCCTTGGCTGCTGGCTGTACGTTGTTGATAGAAAATTGCATAAAGCTTTGCAGGACAAGCAAGTTTCTGCTTAGTATGGGTGTTTCAGCTGCATCCTCACTTCTCCTTGAAAAGGAACTCTCTGGAGAGGGGAAGGAAAACTCTGCCACTTTTATTTGTGTTGATTAGTAGGTTTTTGCCACAGGGAATCTCAGTATAATGAATAAAATTGCAAAATCCTATTTCAGGTGTGAAAATCAGATTATTTCCATAGGTTGACAGGATACGTGAAAGAACTAATCCCTCCAAACGTAAAGACAGACGTTTTGTTCTTGTCCTTTATGTATAGGGAAAGAATATGGAGTCTCCTTGCTATTTCCAGTGTTCTTCAAAGTTGCTTGATTTAGAAATTATTATTTTATCTCCTTCCTACTTTGTGTTAGTTTAATGGGAAATGAGATTTGTCTGCAGTTTTGCCATGCCCATCATTAAATGTCACAGCTTTGGGCCTGCATCTTCTGAGAACAGTTGCGGGAAAGCAAATGAAACCTGAGGGGATGTGGGGAATTTGAGCTAAGCAAGGATTTGAATACTACAAAAATAAGCTAAGTGCAAAAGTCTTGTCATAGTTTTCACATTCACTAAATTATTGTTTTGGACTAGGCTAATTTTTCAACACCTAAGTTGACACATTGATTTCCAGTTGTTAAGAGAAATTTCACACTAAATACAAGTATTTTCTTCCATGCTTTGCATAGCCCCCTACGTGCTGATCTCACACTGATATGACCATTTGATCTCCATTAAAATGAAATACTTTCTGCACCTAACTGAGAGCTAACAATGTGGGAGCATTTGGCTGGGGTTTTTTCCTTCCCCACCCCCACAATCTGGTTTAAGGCTGAAGGAGTGACAGGGAGAAAAACATGTTATGCTTATAACTTTTTTCCCTCAAGTTACTGGGAACATTGTCTGTTCTGACTTTAGGAAATGCAATCAGCAATGACAACAAAACTGCCAAAGGGATATTCTCAGAAAATAAGTGCTGTTAAAAGTTCATCTGAAAATGAGTGCAGTGTCCAAGCCTTTTATATCTGATTAATGACTAAAACTTTAAATAATAAATGCCATAAAAGAATAATAAACTATTATTTGCATAAGGAACCAAAAAGCTGCACAGCAATTAGGAATTTATGTTCATGCTTTGCTTGATTCTTTGTCAAGAATCTGCCATTTACCAGTTTGGGCTGCTCGTAATGGGGACATCCTTTTTATGTGTGCTAAATGGAGAACAGCAGCAGAGGTACCTAAATAGGGGGTTCTTCCCTTCTGCGTATGCATAAGAGATTAAGTTGGCTTTGTGAACAGGTCTGTACTACTGAGAACATGAATAATGTTAGTTTCTATAATTGCTAACATCTGGCTTTCCATAAATCTGTTAAATTACATGGAAACAGAATTAGATTTCAGTGTCATAAGTAAAGCAATTAAATGCAACTCTGTAGGCAATATGGCTTTATATTCATCTGTGAAATCCTTTTAGTTTTGAACTGTGAAAGCTACCCTTCTAATCTGCACTGTTATTCTACTACATCCTATAGAGATTATAGTCAAGGAGCTCTCAGTGTGGTAGGGAAGGCAATACTGATGATGCTTGTTGAAACCACCAAAGGCAAAGTGAATGCTTCATTTATACCTTTGTTTTCAACAAAAAATACAAGTCAAAGTCTATTGAAAGGAAAATGGGATATCTTTAAGAATGTTTAAAGTTTTACAGTAGCTATTTGGATATAATTCATTTGATACCAGTTCATTCATAGTTCTCTTCATGTCAGTCTTCATGGTTTTTACTTCCTGCAATACTGTGGCAATTGCTAAACAATGAACTACAAGTTTTAATTTCTCTTAGTGCTGCACCTTTTACACCACCAGTAGTGAATATTTCAAATACTCAGTTATGGCTAAGGTGTGCACTAGAGCAATAATTTTCTTTTCTGGAAATTAAGACTTTCAGGACAGCAAAATGCATCATTTTTAGGCAAGTCTGAGTGATGAGCGATTGAGTCGTGCTGTCGGGCCAGTGGGAACATTTCTGACAAAGGACTGGCCCATAGGTTAGCCCAGGAGTGAAGCCCTGTGAAGGCAGTGGAATTGCCTCCAGCTTCCCTTTGGATCTATAAGCACAACAAGGAACAGTCATTTTCTGGCAGCCCAAAGCTTTGACTCAGTTGTGCAGACTGATTTTCGCATTTAATCAAATCCAAGGGCATGACCACATTTCCACTTGTTCCTGGACTACTTATGAATTGAAATCAGGAATTGTACTATCCAGACCAGACTGAATTTAGTGATGTGATTGTTTTAAAGAGTTTCTTTCACCAAAATGAGAGAATTCTTAAAGTCTTTTTAAGGTAGGACATGTTGAGGTGACGACTCGTGAACCTGTGGCATTTGTCCAAAAAAGTAGGGCAACTGTCCATCACATCCCACATAAATTAGACTTCAGGAAACTTTAGATTGTAAATTCTTTTGAATTTTTTGGTTTAGAGAGAAGTTAAAAGTACTGTTGGGTAATACTGAACAGTTAAAATTTCACCCTAGCAATAAGGTCATTTCAAATGATAAGTATTGTGGTTCTTCCTTGTAATTTCTGAATTCAGCTAATACTATTCTGGAACTATCACAACAGAAACCATCACATGCTTCTAAAGCATTTTCTTTTCCAGCCTTCCTTCCACTGTTGATTGCAGTTTCATTGTTCATGTTGGAACAAAAGGCACCCACCAGTTTACTGGTATATCATCTGGACAATTTGTCAATATATTGTTTAAGAAAAGTCCAAACTTACTGTCTGCAAGAAACACCTATTTTTAACAATGTGCTTAAAAATCAAATAGCTTTCATTGAAAGAAAAAGAGCACTGCATGAACTCCCTAGATAAATTCATATTGCATAATTATATTTTACCCTCCAAAAGCAAATTTAATGGGATGCTGTAATTCGCTTTTCTCTGGTGTATAACGATTTTCTCTTGTCACCTATTCTTTGTGTCATTGCTAAATCATACTGCATAGCTTTAAGACTTTTTTTTTAATGTATCAGGTGCCTCCGAGTTATCTTTATTTCCTTTTTTTTTTTTTTTTTCAATTCACTTATACCTTACAGCAATGGGAAAAGAATGCAACTGACTGCTTTTAGTATGCGGAATGTTGGTTCTGCTAGGAAATTATGAAGAATAATTCACTTCTATTTTGATGTAAAACCCAGAACAGAGAGTGTGGTCTAGTTGACAGAAAGTCACTCTGCTCACTGGTTTCTAGTCACTGGGAATTGAGTATGCACCCTTATCTGAAGGTTCAAGTTTGTCACTGATACATGGTTCCACTAGGTACATCAGACTCAGCATTTACAATTAAGCCTGATGGAGATAGTTTAAGAATTCTTGGTGGAATCAAAATAAATGCTGAAGAATAACCTAAAAACCATCAGCTCTTAAAGCCTACCAAGTAAATATGGAAGATAGAAAAAGGAATGCACCCTCATCCGCCAGCAACGCAGAATAGGCAATAATTACTTAATAATTATCGAAATAAAAATAAAAATAAGAAAAAAAAAACTTGCCGCACGAAAAATGTGCCCAAAGCTGTTCTAAATCTGCTGTTTTGCAGATATCGATGAGTGTGCCTTAAAGATCCACACCTGTTGGAATGACTCAGCCTGTGTGAACCTGGCAGGAGGGTTTGACTGCCTTTGTCCCTCCGGACCATCCTGCACTGGAGACTGTCCCCATGAAGGCGGCTTCAAGCGGAACGGGCAGGTGTGGACCCTCAGAGAGGACAGATGCTCCGTTTGTTCCTGCAAGGTGAGATCCAGCTGGCCTGGCTTGCAGGAGTCCTTTAATTCTCTGGGCTCATGTCAAAAACCCAATATTGCAGTGCTGCTGTTGTTGGCAAAAATATTAGCCTAAGCCCGAGGCACTGAGACAAAAGGTAAGCTCTGCTGTGGACACTGAAGCTGGGATGGGGATTTTCTTCTGGGAAGGCATTTCTTTTCTTGTTTTGAGCAACCACACACATAACTGAATAATGGCTAACCTTGCTGAGCTTCTGCCGTGTCACCCTGTGGGCCAGAGCGTTTCAGAGTGTGCCTCGAAGAGGGTCTGTTACCCTTTAACACAATGTGCACATTCCAGCACGCTCACTGGAAATGCTGAAAACTGATTTTAATTTCTCTTTCATGTGAATATGCATCTCTCAGCACTGTAGTCAGCCAACTTCCTGTTGGCTGTGTTTCCCTTTGCTTGGAATACATGTGAATTAACTGGGTGAGAAGAAAGGTCTGAGCATGAGTCAAAGGTTAGAAGACCCAGCACCAGGCACTTAATTTCCTCTAAGTGAAGAAGGGTGAAGGCCAGCTTTTTCCTTCTTATCCCAGCTTGGCTGTGTTGCCAGCTCTCCCACTTGAGCAGTGCAGCTCTCTCTGCATGTTTGGGGAAGCTAGGTCTAGTATCAGTGGATGTACCTTAAAGAGTTAACATTTAGGTCAGGGTGGGGTTTTTTTGTTGTTGGTTTTTTTTTTTCCCCTGGAAATCACATTTTATTTTGTTTTTTTTCCTCAGTATGTTAACCAAGCTAGAAGAACATTTGGCTCTGCTTTCTTGGTTTTCACTAGTTAGCAGAGGAATGCTATCTTTGAAATTAGAAGAATTTTAGAAACGCCCCAATCAGAGAAGTGGTTGGTCTTTTATGGTCACTTTGAGCTGATTCGTTCACAGCATGGATAAAGCTGTCCAAAGGCACAGTAGAGCACTATAGGCCCAGACATGAGTTCAGTGAAATTAGGTTGTGGCCTCTGTGAAAAGCTGAAGATGGAGCATGGGAATTGGCCTATCAGTCTCCATGTCTCAGTGCTTGGGAGTGAGAGAAGCATGAGAGGGCTTGAGGGGGAACAAAGGGAAAGAGGTGTTTTGAAGTTGCAAGAAGCTGAAAGCCTCATCCTTTCTGTTTTGCAGTGGTGTTTTGCAAATGTGTTTTGGAAGGGAAAATTAAGACTTCAGAGTCAGTAGAACCTAAAAATTACACTGCTGGTTTGGGCTCAGTAGGGAATATGTTCTTGTTAGTTGCTGTATTTTTTATTTCAAGTAGCCTCAAGCTCCCTGGAACTCCTCCTTTCAGAAGCTGAAGTGTACAACTTTACTGACTATATATCAAGCTTTTATGGGGAGCCAGCAAGCTTATGAAAGGATTCCAGTCAATAGAATAAATAGTTTAATATATGTGAAGACATCTGCTCTGCCTTTGCAGAATTATAACTATTAGTATTCACATTTTAGATTGCTTGTAATTTGTTTTATTTGCCATTTCTCATTGCATGCATTTCTTATGTTGAATGTTGTTACTAGTATGTGAAAATACAGAAATGATTAACTAGTACTAGTTTAAACTAAGCCTGACACTGTTGTTATGACTCTTACTATGTGTCTTCCTCACTTCAGTTTTTCCCTCTGTGAATTAGCATTTGCATTTAATGTCATTCCAGTGGCTGCCTGTTTCAAGAGCAAATTCGTGTCTATAGCACAGGGGAAACAGGAAGAGCTCCTTGTCTATCACATCTCAGGCAGAATGTAAAGTCTTCACTCAGTGTTTAATGAAATACATTTTTATACATCCTGATAGCTTCCAGTACACCAGACTGCTTCTCAAACCTCTCCTTTTCATGTAGTTGCAGGGAGAACTGGCCCTGCTCGATCTTTTGCAGCCTGCTCAGTTTGCAGTGAGGAAAAGAGCAGAATGTAACTAAACCATTCCTTATACTACTTACTCAAACTTTGCAGTGATCCTACTTATTTGTTTTATCCTGGATGCAAGTCAGCATTTCAGTTTTGAAATAAAACTGGCTTTTCTTTTGCTACAGTTATTCTGGCAAAAGTCAGGTGAATGTATTTTGTGCATTGGCTGAAGCACATAGGTACCACTTAAAAATATTTTAACTTGTAATTTGGTGCAATGGAAATTAAATACCTTACTTAACCTTATTTAATGAACTTCAAAGCTATTTGTGAAGTAGAATACTGTGGAATATTGGAAATTATATTGCTTCATTTATATAATGAAGCAAAGTGTCATTATTGAAGCACAGGGTATTTCAAGGTTTCACCAGACCCAGTGTCTTCAAACCATTCCTGTTCGTCTAAATGTACATAAAGTTTACAAAATCATAAATTCTCAAAACTGTAAATTAACATTTTTCCTTAATTATATTTGACATGTCTTGTATATGTCTTGTATCTTCCTGAACTGTTGTGGATTTAATAGACCATCAGATTTAAGGCTGGTAGGATTTGGAGTGGGAAGCTATTGTGCTCTCTCATGAAAAAAGCAAAGCCTGGCTGTGCAGTCTGGCTGTATCTGGGCTTTCAAGTCTGTCTTCTGATTAAGACAACCCTCCCTTCCCTGTATGAAAAAAGCCTGGGAGATACACGCAGCACTGGGAGCAGGAGGATCTGACAAGCTAATGTGTGTTCCTGGGGGTGAGAAACATTTGGTGGTTTGGTTTTTGCAGGGTCTGATTTCTTTCCAAACTGGCTTTGGGGCTTTGTGAAAACTTGAACCACCCTTAACAGTGATTCTCTTGTGTGTCAGTTTTTGCTTTGATAAGAACAATTTTATGTTCATACCACTGACGCTTTTGAAGAATGTAGAACTGATTCAGTGAGGAAGGTGGGAAGGAAGAGGTAGTAGTAAGATGCTATATGTTACTACTCACCTAAAGAAAATAAGGTTTTCTATATCTATTTCTCAATTTTCTGCGTATTTCTCAGGGCTACTGCTGAGCTGCAAAGGTGCACATGAGATAGTGTAGCTTAAGAGGCTTTGTGTCACTGCAGTATAGGGATAAAAATGTTTTTTGAAAGGTATAGAGCTAATGAGGTTGTACACAAAACACAGATGCTTACAGACAAAACAGAGTACCAGTGTATTATGATTACCAAGAGTTCTCTGGCAAAATCATCAGGTTTTTTCAGTGTTCTGAAATATGGAGAGTAAAGGCAACCTAAAACATGCTCAGGGAAGCAGAGAATTACCAGCACTGTCACCAGCCAAAAGGGGAATTTTGAAAACTGGTCTTTAAATCTTAGAAACTGAATTGGATTTAAGCAGACGGGCTGTTGTTAGCCATTATTAATCAGCACAGAAGAGGAGAGAGACTGCCATGGCCGAGGCTCCCTGGATTCCTGTCACAGCCTCACGTGCCTGGAGCTGGTCATCCTGACAGAGCCCCTGGGCTAAGCTGGCTTTCGATGTGCACCTGCAGCTGGCCAAACCCATGGCTAAGGAAATGGGCTACTGCTGTTCTTCTTTATGATTTACTCAGACTGCTGAGTAAGGCGATAAAGCTTGTTTATCCCTCCTCCCACAGCTGAAGTGGCAATCTAGCCACTAGTACGGAATACTTAACTTAGTTTGGTACAACACTGAACAAAGCTGGTAGACTAATATATGCCCTGCAGTTGGCAAAAGCAGTTCAGGTCCTTGTTAACCTGGCACGCTTCCTGCTTTCTCATAATTCTGTGTTGTCTTCAGCTTTGCTTGTTAGGCATAAATAATGATTTTTACAATAGCAAGGAATATCCTAATCCATTCAAAACTACTATGAAATGGCAGCAGTGACACTGAACTGACACGGCATTGTGAGTCCCTGATGCTAATTTTGTATATGTTGCATTGTGGGCAAGACTGGCTTTGCTTTAAAACAGGACCCAAACCCTGGTTCCTACACCAAATCATAAGCAGTCACCCCTCCCATGCTACATGCTGAGCATCCTGGTCTAGTGGGAGGTATCTCTGCCCATGGCAGGGGGGTTAGAACAAGGTGAGCTTTAGAGTCCCTTCCAACCCTGACCTTTCTGTGATCCTGTGCTGTGCTTACGGCTGTTTTGTCTGCCTGTGGAAAAGACATCCTGGGCTGCACTCACTCTTATTAGAAATAAGTTTTTTTCAAGGATCAGAGGAAGTAAATTCCCTTGCATTGAAGGGTGTTCCTATATTTGGTGCAATGACATTTTCTTCCTTACATCAGATAATAGACTCAGACCAAGGTTCTTAGGAAGCTAGGAAAAACTGCAATGAAATTAATGGAGTTGCTTTAGGAATAATACAGTTGTGATGCAAAGCAGAATATAGCTTTATCCAGGCCCTCTGTAATACATGTACTGAATTATAATGAATAATGATAAGTTCTTTTATCTTTAAGCTGGTGTACTGTAGGTCCAGATGTGGGACAGACACAGAGGTCAGAATAAAGAACAATTAGTGCTACTGTGATTGTGCTATATTTTGCTCTGATTAAGTTAAAGGGACCACCTTTATTCAACTTATTTTCTTTACAGTGGTACATTCTGTCAAAATAGTGCTAAACAAATATTATATGTATTAGAGTGGCAACTGCTCGAAGAGTTTGTTGATGTAACCAATGAGATATGAAATTGCTTCACTGTATTCCACTGAGACATTGACTGCTTTTAAATTCAGTTAGCTGGAGACAGGCAAACAGTGTTTTCAGATTCAGACAGAACTGGATCCATGCACTGACAGAAACGGGGTTAGTACTGGTATTTGTTGTATTACGACAGGCAAGATCCAGTCCTTATAGGCATGGAATAGACTAAGAAATTAATATTTCCTGATAAGCCAAAGATGTGCCCTTTGATGTGTGCACCCTGTGACCTTACCTGGGTTGCTGTCTGGCAGTTTGTGGTTGACGTCAGGGCAATGTGTCCTCGCAGGACGGGAGGATTTTCTGCCGGAGAACCGCCTGTGACTGCAGGAACCCCAGCGCCGACCTCTTCTGCTGCCCAGAGTGCGACACTCGTGTCACCAGCCAGTGCCTCGACCAAACTGGGCACAAGCTCTACCGCAGCGGGGACAACTGGACCTACAGCTGCCAGCAGTGCCGTTGCCTGGTAGGAGTAAAGCAGTTTGGGTAGGAGTAAGAATAATCAGGATTATGATTTTCAGCAAAACAGACCTGGAGGCAGGCTCGTGGCTCTTTCTTCACCTGCCTTTCAGACTGGGGGTGATGATACAGCACTTACCAAGCCCCAGAGAACTGAAAGCTACACCATCGGTTTTCATCTTACTGCTGAATAAGTAGGTCTGATGAGCAGAATGAAAAGCTTGACAAAAGCTTGGAAACCATGGCAGTGTAATAATTTTAGCATTAGTCTACTTTTGAGAACTTCTTTGAGGTTGTCTGATCTTTAAATGACATTTTCAAACCCTTTTCGCATGCGATGGAGTTGGTTGGAGAAGTTCGAGTTTTTAATTACATCTGGCAGGCCTGTCTTGTCAAAAGGGACAATTAATTTTTTTTTTATTAGAATTCTGCAAATCTGGAAACATGGAGTACCAGTGCCACTGTATAAATTAGAAAAAAATAACCAAATAAAGAAGGATAAAGAAGACTGAAATTACTAGAAAAACATACAAAATAATGAAAACTAATTTTCTTATTAGACACTATAGATTATTCCCTTAAAGCTTTAAGTTTTCCATAGGTATATAATTAGTGCATCAATGAAGTTCATTAAAATTATCAGTTTTCCATTTATAGGTGTCTGTATAACATAGTCTTTATATATGTTACTAATCAAGAGGTATCTGAGCATCAGGAAGGAAATTAGATTCAAAGCTAAGTTATTGTCATGAGGTAATTATCCATAGTACATAGAGTAAGTATTGAGGTTGTGGCTTGCAGTTTCTTGCCTAATTTTATGATTGGGATAACGTCCAGAGCTGTAAGACAGTGATGCCCTAAATCAATGTTGTATGTAAGGTTTTGTGCAGTGTGTGATGTTCTCAGCATCTGAAGTGTTTACAGAGCAGTATAATACAAGTTACTGAAGCCCTTTCCGGGTTAAATTTAGTCATACAGAGCAATACTCTGCAGAAGTGACCCAATGTTTCTGTCTTCTCCATTTCTCTATCTACTAAACTATTTCAGATTTTTTAAAAAATAAAAATAATAATAAAATAAAAACAAGTAAATAATGGAATAAAATGAGCCGGTGGAACACAAATGGTATTGCTCTAACAATTCCTTTAGGAGCTGACAAAGTTGATACTGGCTGTTGCTGCTTAGATCGATGTTCAGTGCTTCTCAAATGTACTGACCTACATCTATCTGCAGTGTTAATTTTCTATTTAAACGCTTGCTGTGATCCTGCAGAGATGTTTGTGTGACCAGGAGTAAAAAGAGTGCATGAGTCTGCAAGGCAGTCACAGCCAAAATTATAGTCTGTAGAAAACATGAGTACCCAGTATTTAACCCTGCCTTCAAAAACCCCAAAGAACTCAAGTTCCCCTGCTACGATGATGACAGTGTTGTTGTTTAGTCAAGGATCAAGCAAATGATAATTGCTACATTTAGGAAACTTCAGCTCAGTATTCAAACGTGTGTTTGTGTGATCAACCAAACGGAGATCCGAACCATTCAGGTTTTTGCAATTTTGGCAAAGCAATGCTTTTCCATTCAAAAGGGTACAAAGTTTCTTGGTGGTTCATAAATGGCAATTTCAATGACATTGGCTTCATTTTTTATAGGAAGGAGAGGTGGATTGTTGGGTTCATAAATGGCAATTTCAATGACATTGGCTTCAATTTTTATAGGAAGGAAAGGTGGATTGTTGGGTTCATAAATGGCAATTTCAATGACATTGGCTTCAATTTTTATAGGAAGGAGAGGTGGATTGTTGGCCTCTTCAGTGCCCGACTCTGAGCTGCGAGTACACAGCCATCTCAGAAGGGGAATGCTGTCCTCACTGTGTCAGTGACCCCTGTCTGGCTGACAACATCACCTATGACATCAGGAAAACCTGTCCAGATGGCTACGGAGTCACAAGGCTTAGTGGTGCTGTATGGACGATGGTGGGGTCTCCTTGTACAACCTGCAAATGCAAGGTACGATGGGCCAGCTGGAATGGTCATGGAATGTATCTGAATGAAATAGGGGTTCCTTTCTGCCCTTGGAGGCTCACAGTAAGATCTTGGGGAAGTAAATGAGACCTGAGAGCCTGCAGAAAACTCAGGTGTTCTCTGTCTGGCAGAGTGTAAGCAAAGCAATTCTCTCATTGTTGAAAATACTGAGCACAGATACGGTAATATCCTGGTGCAACTTTCAGACATTCTGTTGGAGTGCCCTTCAGGCAATCTCAGTATGAGTCAAGGGTAACATTTCAATAATTACCTAGTGTGGATGTTCATGCAAGTGTGCATTACAGAGCTGGTAAGCTGAGGCAAAAACACTAATAAAAGTTTCACCAGCAAGTACACAAGTAAAAACGCATTGCAGCTCCAAGATACAGGCATTCCCACAGTAGTGGTGGGAAGGGAATGTCACAGTTTCTGTTCCCTGATCTCATCAAGATGTAATTAATCCAATGGCTCTCGTGCAGGCGTGCAGTCTTTTTTCCCTTGCTTTGTGCAGTGATGACCCCACTGTGCTAATATCAGAATTATGAAAATGTTGTTTTGGGTTATATAAAATGTTCTTCTGTTCACTCTGGGAGAGGAAGCTGTTGCCCCAGGGCTTTGAATTATTGAAAGTAGCTTTTCTGCCATTCTTTTGAGGTTTTTTCTGTAGATTTGTGATGGATTAAAAAAAGAAAAGTAAAAAAAAAGCTCATTTGGGCTTTTAGTGGTTTCTGTACTTTTTTATTATATAAGGTAATTTTATAAATGACTGTATGTTAGAAGAAGATACTTAACAATGGATTAAATTCCAAAGCTGTATGGTGTTTATGTTGCCCCCATCCCCTCCATATCTGCCATGAACCAAGAACCTGAACTGTCTGCTAATTTCAGACAAGCAGAAAGCTTCCCTGTGTGGATCACATGAAAATTCTCTCCATTAACTTTCTTGCATGAGAGAAAAATGCAATCACCTCTGTTGCCGTTGCTGTGCTGTATTTTATTATGGGGACCACATCCAGGTTTCGAGGTCCTGTGGTAGTTCAGGCCAATTCAGTGCAATTTGGCAAAGTTGGCCTCCTCAAAGAGCCACCACTGGGAGCAGTGCTGACACCCTGGATGCTGGGGGCAGGTGTTTTTAGGTGGTAGATGTGTCAGGGATGCGCCTCTCTCTGCCTGCTCCCAGCCCTTTGCTCTTTGTGACCTGTTCTTCTTGTTTGTGCAGAATGGGAACGTCTGCTGCTCGGTGGATTTAGAGTGTCTCAACAATAACTGACCTGGTCAGGCCGGACTGTGCCGAGGGAGGAAAGCTACTGGAGTTAACACCTGAAGGGAGGCCGTGTGCACTGGCATTTTATACAACAGACAATTACCAAAGTCTCCGAGCGAGGAAGATGTTTGGGAGTTGCCTTTGGGACCCACCACGATGCTCATCCTTGCTAGCCTTGTCCGGGTGACTTCCAGTACAGCGCATAGAAATCAATGGTTGCTACAAGTTTTCAGTGTTGTAAATTACACACCTTTCCTGTCAAGAAATTTGCAAATATGTTTAAATTATTTCATGGGTAAACTAATGCTGTATTTTTGATTTAATTTGTGTATTGCCGACATTGATAGAATTCAGCTCTTCTTACTTTGAATCTAGATTTTACAAATAAGACGGCCTGTCGTGATTTTGTCCCATGATATCACATACTTGGTTCCAAGGTCCCTGTTAGATGTATTTATGAAAATATGTATGTATGTACAGTCAGATTGCATAGTACTTATATTTCACAGCTGTCCAACGTTTTAAAGCATTCAAAGGTATGGACAGAATAAAAGTAATCAAAATAAATCTGTCTTAAACTGTAAAATTAAATGCCATGAACTGAGTGAAATGGCAGAATAAGCACTTTCTTCTCCAAACATGCAGAGCAGCAACAAGACTGCTGTAGTGAGAAATGGAACTCAAACCCCATTCCACTGCCAATTCAACACATAATCAAGAAAGAATCACCAGCCATTATCAGTGTTCTGTTGAGTATAATTCCTCTGGATTATACAGTAAGTATGTAAGTAAAACAGAGACCCTTAAGATGATATAGTTTAAGTTGACTAGGTTAGAATTTGCTTGCATTTGTAACATCATTGATGAGTTCAGAATTTTTCCTCTTTTGTATTTACAGTAATAATGTCTGTCGTCCTCAGTTACTGCTGCCATAGTGACAAAGTGCAGAGGCACCTGTTCCAGCAACATGCAGGACAGGAGACCTTAAAGCTTGGTGACTTCCATTACCTAATTAACAGCTCAGAAACAGATTTTATCTTTTCATATTTTATGACAGTCAAAAATAATTACATTTACTGTGTCGTTGAGGACCTAAGTTTAGACAGAAATATAAATCAAGACTCTTAGCCCTGTATGGAGGTTAGAGCTTAGATTCTCTTCAGCTAATGTCTATTTTTGTCATGAGGCTAGAAAGTTTGTGGCATTACAACAAGAATGTATTTCTATGGCAATGCATCTACAGCTTAAATTTCACATTTTTAATGTGCTGTTGTGTTTTGTTCTGCTCATTTGTATAGTGTTTTTTTTCTTTTTGTTGGTTTAATTAAACACACTGAATATATGGAAAAGATTGCAGAAATAAGTATAGTGGCTACAGTTTGGAAAATCTACATTTGTGAGTTTTTCATCGTTTCATGCAGAAAATGTGAAACTGATTAATAAGAACGAAGTGTGACTATACAGTGAAAAAATTAGTTGTCTTTTAAATGAAGTACTATTATGTTTATAAGGGGACAGTGGCAAAGAATATAAAATTACTTTCAGTCATTCAGATAACTTTATTCCAATTTTTTAAACAGTTTTTGTTTTAGTTAACAGCTTTGTGTGGTCAAGTTAAATTTATTTTCTTAAAATGCCCCATCATTTTCAGCTACTCATGTATTGACTCTATTTGCATTGCCCTGATGATTGTATAATAAGGGAAAGAGTTGTGTTTTATATGATACTCAAAGGATGTTTGTAAACCATAATGTCAGCTCATTTTGTATATCACATTGTAAAACCCAATGGTAATTCAGTTGGATAAGATACCCAGTGGGCTGAGATATGAAGGGGAATGATTTAAAATTTGTGGGCATCTAAATAAACTCCTGTGTACAGATTGCTTTCCCTTAGTTTTATTAGCAGAGTTGTATAACACTGATCACTGTCCTTTCCAGCTTCAACTTACGTTGCAAAAAGGAGAAAAAGTGTTTGCCCAGAGGTGTAGCATCAGAGTGGTAAGAAATATGTCATTTATAGTCAGACAGAATCATATATTCCAGTCTGTCATACTGAATTTCTGAAGCTCTGTAAATGGATTAAGGACAGTGCAGGCTCTGAAAATCATTCTTTTCCCGTTTTGCCATGTAGTAGTGAAGACCTTTCCCAGGATGCCTGCTGGAAGCTCCAGGTCTTGTTAGGATCGTATTTAACAGGACCACAGAAGTTCACACTTTTCCACTGCAGACCAATTTTATTCCAGAGCTCAAATGCAAATTAATTCAGTAAAACGCTTTCAGAGCATTTTATACAGCATTATTTGTCATTATCTCCAGAGTGATGCAGTTTGGATTGTTTACACAAAGCCAAAATATTGACACAGACCTGTTTATGTTGCATTTCAAGCAGTTGCCCTGACTGTGATGAACTTTTCCTCATGAAGTAATTTGATCACTAGTCACATCACATGTACCTTCAGAGTACTCAGAAGCCCCAGCCCAAAGAGCACATTATGGAGGAAAACTTAATTTCCTGTGTGACCAAGGTAAGTAAGAACTTTCAGAATTTCTTTCTTGATGAATTTCCCTATTCCCTATAAAGGTACGGGCACTAAAATTAAAATGCTGAAAAAACCAAAGTTTATTATAATAATTTAAGAAAATGTTTCTCTCTGTTTGTGAGATGGACATTGTCTGTGCTCAGGAGGATGTATATATATGTTTTATATGTAGTGTATATTTGTAGTGTAGTATTAACTTGAGGAGGGCTACCACTAACTTCTGTGAAAGGAAGCTTGCTGCTAATTAAGGGACTTGGTCAAAGCTCTGGCTACAGACAATTGGAATTTTATGGCTGTTTCTACTTATTTATCCTGTGAAAGAGTATTTTCTCTGTACCCCTTCTGATGACAAAAAAAGTAAATGAGTGACAAACAGAAAATGAAAATTCCAGCTCTGCTAAAATGTCTTTGCCCTCCTCCTTTTGGTAAAAACCTCAGCCTAGGTTTTTACCCAGAACCAGAACCTTGTGTTACTTCCTGTGAGGACAGTGACTTCTCAGCTGTGCTCCCCGTGCGTTTGCAAACTCATCTCTTGAGTTAAAGCAAGTGCAGATACTCCTTTCTAGTGGTCCCTAGAGTCATGGACCACTCTGAGCCATGCTAGTCACTATGAAAGGCCAAAGTTGAGTTATTCCCCACAAATACTGAATAATATCAGCCTAACCCACAGGAATGTGTGTGGGATTTATTAGTGCCTTGGTGTTGCCTCAGAGACCTAAGTAGCAACTGTGTTCCGGTAATATATGTTCCCCCAAGAGCTGTCAGTGAGTTTTCAGGTATAACTGTGTACAAGATTTAATTAATAACATCTTTTCAATCAGATTGCAATGACAACCAAAATATCATCTTTTTTTTTTTTTTCCTGTGACAGACAATAATGTTTTACAAAACAAAAGGTAAAATGTCAGGAGTGATTACACAAATGGTAGAGTAGATTTTAGCAGAATTAAATCATAACTCCTACGAGCAATATGGGAATGTCTCACATCTAATGGTACTTACATAATCATCATTAATGAGGGGTTTTTAAAAGGGCCCCATGATACAGTTTGATACAAAATTTTGAGTGAGTGTTGTGATAAGACATAATTGTTTGAGGAACATGTTCTGCCAGCGGAAAAATGTGCCTGCCAACAGCTCCTCTTCTTTTTAAGGTACATCTTTGGATCTCACTGAGATTTAAATTAGTGTAAGGAAGATTCATGGTAGTATAAATTTAAAAAAAAAAAAAAAAAAGAAATTAAAAAATTCCAATCTGGGGTGTCTGAATGCTTCATATCCAATTCTTCTTTGTTACTGGTAGAAGTGAGCAATAATTCTGATTCAGCCGTCATTGACCTCGGAGGTGTTACTGAACTGCTGGTATTGCATGTAATCTGCAAATTACTTGCAGGTGCTAACAGGATTATTTTTTGCTACTAGCTGCCAGTGGATAGTCCCCCATGCACGGTTTAGGTGTATCTGAGAAGGATGTATATCAGTAAACTGATAAAAAGGGTCAAATTCAGGGGTTTTTTGATGGTACCATCATCAGAAGGTTGACAACACATGGATACATGATGCCAAAAATCACGCCCAGTCAAAAAAAACCCACAAGCAAACAAACAAAAAACCTAAAGTAAGGTTCCCAAAAACACGTATCTGTCATTTAAGTTTTTTTACTGCTACTTCAACTGTGCAGTATGAGGGATGCACTGAGTTCTGGTGGGTGGATTTCTGACTGGGAGCCAAGTCTTTGCTTCAGCAGCGCCTTACACTTGAATTTTTTATTTCCTAAATTTGTACGTGAGATTGTTTCATTTAAGTGTTTTGATTGAAATTGAGTGGTTTGGAGAAGTAAGCCTTACTAAGTTCTCTTTGAGACAGAAGTAGCTGCAATAGGATCTGGACTGATTCAGGCTTCTTTCTTGTGTGTGTCTCTGCCCTCGTGGGGAGAAACCCCTTTGGGAAAGGGGCAAGGGCACAGAGTTACCTGGCCAGGGCCCTGGTGTTCAGGTGGTTCTGTGTTTACAGCCACTGGTTCTGCAGGGCTGGGCACTATTTGACAGCAGATGCACAAACCCGCTGATAGTTGTCCTTCTCTCTTCTGTAATTTCTTTCAAAATGACTCCTTGTGTCATCCCTACACATTTACCTATCCCAAAGCTCTTTATTATTGAGTGCCTGGTGGTTATTCATGGAGATCCACTTCAGTGAGAAAAGGCTTAGAGGTTCTGCAGCAGATCACGCCATCTCTCAAACACAAAGCAGAGCCAAGGCATTTTCATGAATTCAAACCAGAGCTGAAAATCATGTCTTCTCATAATGCAGTTGATTGATTGCTGTTTGATTAACTCTAAATCTACTTTTCCTTGAGCAAGAATTGGAAATGTATTTGATGTAATCCAGTGCTTCTTTGCACTGGTTTTGACAGATTCCCTTTGGCAGTATTAAATATGCAGATTTGTTTTCCTACCTGAATATTATGCCAGGTATTCATCCAGGTGCTAGGATGTGTGTGTTTTGCTACTGCTGTGTCTCTAGACTCAAAATAGGAAATCCTTACTTAATGTCTATGAAATTAGAATCAGAGAATCACCAAAATGTGCTCAGGTGAGCACTAATTTTAATGGTAAACTTACCTGCTAAGGTTAAAGAAAACCAAATATGTATTTTTAAAGTACATTTGCAGCTGGAGAGGTGATTTTTCAACCTGAACATGGTTTTGTCCGTTTACTCACATTTGTATTAAATAGTTAGTTGATTAGTTCACTCATTAGCCGCACAAATTTAATTTACGATTTGCAGGGTAGAAAACAGCTTTGAGAATTGCTGCATGAAGTCACCTCTTGTGCAGGTTTCCATACAAAAATAGGATTTTTTAGAATCTACGACCAGCACTTCCTCAAAATCAGAAGGAAATACCTCTTGTGCGGCCTTAGGCGATGTACTTCGCCGTACTTTTCTCTTTTTCTACTGTTACAGCGCTGGCAGCCTTTGGAGAGTGTCTGGGCTGCTGAGAGTCAGGCCGTGAGCCCCCACTGCTGGCAGAGGGGTGGTGGGAGGAGGTGGGTGCCGTGGGTGGAACGTGCTCGGGGTGGGACGCGGTGGTTGCAGCTCTGGAGTGCCTGGAGGACGCGCTCACGAGGCTGAGAGCAGCTCCGTGGCAGCAGCTGTGCGTCCGTCCTTCTTCGTGGGTGAAGCAGAGCAGAGCAGTGAGCTTGATTCCTCTGCATCTTCCCAACTAAAATCAGGAAAATCTCTCTGGAAGGTGTCTTCTGCTGGTGTCTTAAAAATGCCAGAAATGCCAGGAATCACCTGCTTTTCTTAGTGTTTTGGACAGCAGTGGTTAAGGATGAGCTTCCCAGGACCAGATGGTAAGTGTATAGCAAAGCAGTTCTTACCTCAGTGGGCTAATCAGTAATGTCAACAGGTATTACTAAATTGTCTTTTGAATTTGGAGGTATTTTAATTCTACTGACAACAAAAAGTGATTGTTCCTTCTTTACAGTTAATTCTTTACTTTCCTTGATTATTTTGCTGATCTCTCAGGCTGTCTTACAACCTGAACAGGGACTGAGCACATAATGTGAGGACTAAGCAAAAGAAGTTGATTATTTTTTTTAATGCCTATAGTAAAAGGAAATTTGGAACCATAACTGTTTGTTGTTTTTTTTCATTTAAATGTCACTTTGTTTTATACTACCCATAGCTAGAATTAATGCATAATCTGGGCCTCAGTCTCAAAAAACCTGTTTTTATTATTAAAGGAAGGCAGACCAAACCAGTTACCTGCCTTTCAGGCATCCTTTTTTTTAATGATGTCTTGCATAAGTATTTACTGTCTCAGGGAACAAGGGAACTAACTGTATCTCCAGCATTTGAAAGAGTGACTCCAGACTGTCCCTGAGAATGGTCTGTGCCATGTCCTTTCTGCCTGGAGTTCTCAGAGCTGGCTCAGCAGTATCCAAAGCCTCATTTAGTAAACCAAGAACACAGTTGTATCTGAAGACAAGTTGAAAGACTGGTAGAAGGGAGGACAGATGAGCCCGAGAGCAGTCTCACATCAATCCTTAACAAAGCCTCAGGCATCACCAGGAAGTATTTTGGGACGTGCAGGGTGGTGTAAATCACAAATGTTGGCCACAGTTCTGTATGCCTGTGGAGTTCAGGGGAGTTAAGCTGAAGGTTTCCTACGTCTTAGTATTGCTCAACGTGAAAGTTCAAAGCTATTTCTCTTCCTGAATTAAAGCATTCTTGTAAGATAGATGGGATTATGGTGTGCACATATATATCCTCTAGAATTGGGGAAAAAAGAAATTATCCCTGATGACTTTTTCACCTCTGAGTAGCCATCTCATTCTAAGTCAATTGTCAATGTTTGAGATACTATTTACAGAGGAGCTTTTCTAGTGTGAGTAATACTATTTCTATTGAAAATAGATGGATGTCATCTATTTCAGATGAGTTGATCCAGTGCAAGGATAGCAATGAGAAATGTCAGTCCTACATGTTCAAAAATTACACCCCAGCTGTGCTAAAATAGATTTATATTAGATGTTAAAATGTGTGTGTTTGAAAATGCACATTTTTTGGTGATTCAGGATTGTCAGTGCTGAACTTACATTATTACTGTCAGTAACTCTACACCCTGCCAGTGCTGTGGGCAGATGCCCAAGGAGGCAGGCCCAGAATTGTGAGGGGATAGCTGGTGGAGCAAACTGATGTGTAAGTGTCTCATTGCACAGGGAAATAGTGACAGGGCAAGGGGCATGGTTTTAAATTAAAAGAGGAGAGATTTATATTAGATGTTAGGAAGGAATTCTTTCTCAGTGGGTAGCAAGGCACTGGAACAGCTTGTGCAGAGAAACTGGGGCTGCCCCATCACTGGAATTGTTTAGGGCCAGGCTGGGTGGGGCTTTGAGCAACGTGGCCAAGGAGGTGGCATCTGTAGGTGGTCCCTTTTGACCCAAGCAAGCCTTTTTATGATTTCTCTGAGGATTTCTTTGGTGTGTGCCTCTCCCTTCATGTCAGCAGAATAGCTGAGGAGAGCCTGGGTTCCAGGGGTGGGCTGAACTGGGGGAGCCCAGCTGCCCCTCCCCAGGCAGGCAGTGTTTGGGCCACTTAAGGAGGGTCCATTGGTGGTCTAAAAGATTGATGTTTCTGGTCCAGGCCAAGCTCAGTGTGTGTCTGAGCCTGCATCGAAAATAATGGGCTAGAACCTAACTCTTTTTATGGGAGTTTGAGAGCTTTTGGGAGGCAGCTGATGCTGGAGATGGGTCTGTGTTTGGAAAGCAGTGGTGCCTGTACTGACCTACTTCCCTGTCAGTGTTTTTGACCTGAATTTATGCCAAAAGGTGGCCAACCCTGGTGCCTAACTGTAAGCAAGAAAAAAAGAACCTATGAGGACCCTGCCCCCAACACCCAGAAAATAAGGAAGAGACCCCAAAGAGAAACACATTAAGTCTTTAGCACTGAGCAAACAAATACAGAAGTGTGTGCATTTAGTGATTTTAGTTCATAATGGGAATGCCAAAGTGTAGGAGTAATGCCAAATTCATAGCACTAGCTCTAATGCAGAAAAACTACTCACCTAGCACTCCTGCCATTAAGTCATGGTGGGGTGTAACTGCACCATGGCCTGTTGTAACAGTGCATGCAGACATATTTTTATGCAGAAAATACATCCTATCCAAAATGTATCTTTCAGCAAGTGTAATCAAAGTGAAATAGACTGATCAGGAAAACAGTAAACTTATAAATTTGTGATGTGTCACCAGCCTGTGTGATTATCAGATTGTACTTTAAAACAGATAAAATGATTTGTGATAGCTTAAAAATAAGGAGAGGGTTAGGAGCTTCAATGAAGCCTCTCAGTTCAGAGGTGGTCAAAACTGCAGCTTTTACAATTGCAGAATTGTAAAAAAGATCCTGGTTAATGAAATTTTCTATATATGTAGGGTGATGTTTAGTAATCGAGGCAAAAGAAATCATTAAGTCAAAGCTTGCAAATGGAAGGGAGAGAACCAAAAAGAAAGCATTATGTCAAGTAAGCAGGAACTTCAGAATGAGATTTCTGCATTTTTTATGACATGAGAGTACTGCCTATAGGAAAAATAAATGGTTTATTGAGCTCACGCTGGCACCAGATGCAAAGAAGTGGTAACAGTTCAGGAACTGGAAAACCATTATCAAGTATGTAATGGAACATCACTGAGTAATCTAGGTTATAAGCATTCCTTTGGCTTTCTGCATGAGAGAAAAGTGAAGCTGAAATCAAGCAAATAAAGCTAATATTACTTAATGTTGAAAATACGATGTCATTGGGCAGTTTAAATTAGAAGAGGAGCATGCAAGAGAAACACATGGGTGGAAGAGCCAGGTGATATCAACACAGGCAATGATGCTTTTAGCAAAGACGAATTAATTTGTGAAGCTGGTGACACTAAATGTGGAAGTGATTTATAGGAAAGGCTCCTAAGCCAAGGAAGCAAAGAAGAGGAGTCCAAAGGAGTCAATATGCTAAAATACAATTCGATTTTTTTTTAAATTTGTCTTTAGAATGCGGACACACAAGATTGGAAACTACTTTTGCCCTTTATGATTTTATTTAGAAAAGAACCTGATCCTGGCCACTGGGAGAATGTCCAAGAGCAGGAACATGGATCTTGGAGCTGTGACTGCCCCGTGAGAGTGGGGCTGTGCCAGGGCAGGGGGCCGGGAAGGCAGAGCAGCCAGCAGCATGGCATATTCTGGCTGGAGTTGTAAAGACAAGATTTATTGCAGAAGCAAAGGGCTGTGGGCAAAACAGAGCAGGACTAGGATCCTGAGTTACACTCCCTGTTTCTTTCTAACGAGCAGCCAACTCGATGAGGAAACCAATGACCCTGTTGGCAGCTTAAAAGTGATTACTGGGGGCTTGGAGCTTGGTGAAGTGCTTGCAGTTCTGCCTTTCCCACCCCACATCCCCACTTTCATCCCCAGTAGAATGTTTCTTGAACATTCTATGGGATGCATGAGACTTTACAATGACATTATAGTTCTTCCCAAGTTGTTCTCAGATGTTAGATATTTAATGAAACTGTACCTTAACAGAGTGCCGAGGTCTCTAGATGTTTATGCAGAGCTGTAGGTACCTTTGAGGGCCTCTACAGGGAATTCTGGGTGCATGAGCAGAGGCACACAGCTGAGCTGAGCACTCACCTCTGGACAGAGCTGAGCAGAGCAGGAGCTCTTTGGAGTGAGCTTGGAGCACATTGCTCTCAGCTACACATCTTGAGCTTGTTCCAATTTTGTGATAAATGGTAATAATAAAATTGCCATGTAGGATCTAATGACATAATAGAGCATATAATCATAAATTCTGAGTTTGAAAGGTAAACAAAATATTTTTCTGGCAAGGGTGTAACAGGGAGTTACAATTTATCCCTCTCTGCAGAATCTCTATACAACCCAACCATTCCATTTATTTAAATGGTGAGGCGATTAGAAAGCTTTTGATACAACATTGTCTTTAGACATTATAAAGCAAATTGTTTGTTAGTGTGGCAGTAAAGGCTTTGCTGCAGCAGAGCATGCTTTGCAATGATAGAAGCAGATGGTTTACAAAGTTACAGAATAAGAACTGATTATCGATTTGCTATCCTCTAACAACATCAATGTCGAGTGATAATGTACTCTACTGCTTGTTACTGAGTAAATAGCTATTTTTATATTACTTGCTTTCTTGCAAATTGGCTACTACCAGGAAAAGTAAAATATATGGCTGTCTAATATCCTGAAGCAGTAAACAAATTGCTCGGGGAGAACATCAGTGAAGCACTGAAGAATATTCGCTGATATTTGTAATTTCTGTATCTGTCAAAAAACTCCCAAAGTTCACAATTCTCATAATACTAGAGATAGCCAGAGCCCTGTTGCTTTACCATTTACTTCTAATACATACAGGTAATTTAGCAAAATACTGAATATATTCTATGTTAGCAGAAGTCAAAATCACAGGATTTTTGCCAGTCACTGAGCATACAATGAAATATTAGCTTCTTTATTGTTCTCTTTTGGCTTGAAGAAAAGAAGATTCTAGAAGATTAAAAATGCAGCTAAAAGCAGCATTTTAAGTGATATTATAATTCAAGGTGACTATGTAGCATGTATAAATAATCATGCAGTAAATATTTTGCCTTTTGTATTCTGGTAGTTTTAATAGCTTTCCCCATTTCAGGCTGGGGAAAGGGAGGCCATTATATCTTGACAAGATTGTTTTCACTCAGGCTGTTGTTCTTCAATGAAAACAGACTTCTTACAGGTCAGTGACACAAGCCTGCCATGATTTATGCAGCCAGAGTGTGGCGGGCATGGGAGCTCTAATAGGTTTTTCACTGTCAATTTAATTCAGTTTTTGATCATTGCCTCTTTTGCAGGTTAGACTCTTAAACTTTCCAGATGCCAATCCAACCTGTGAGTTGTTGCATGGTGTTATCCCAGTGGACATTGCTGGAGGCTGTGGTGTGGTCCATGGAGCCACGTGGTCTGGTGAGCAGTGGCAGTTCCGTAGCCAGAGAACTGGCCTGGCAGTGCCTGTGCCCAGCTTCCCCTCCACTCCAGCCTGGGGGGCCCCCACAAGGCATCCCCAAACGTGGCTCCTGTGTCTGAGAGGTAAATGGCTTCTTCTGCCTGGTACAGGCATTGTAAAGGTTAATGAGGCACTGAGTAAACAGTGGAGAGGAGAGAAAAAATTGGGTTTGCTAAAGAAGAAAGGATCTGCCTTTTCATGATATTAATCCAGAATGAGGACCAGGGTCTCTTCTCTTGGATGACTTCTTCACTAGTGTTTAAATAGGGTGGTTTACAGCTAGCTCAGGAAGGCAGAGTTACCTGTGCCAAAGGGAACACATACAAGTTATTAGGATATAATATACTCACTGATTAGGTAACAGCATGGCAAAGCAAGTGAAATATTTTATGACAGACTTAAATAGCAGTGGATTCAAGTTCAGGAGGAGTGGGGATTAAGAAAAGGCACTTCATCTGGTCGAGGTAGATAGTGGCCATTAAACTGCCCTCTGGAAGATGTGCTGAGCCTTGAATAACAGGAGTGTATTTGTGTGTGTACGAATTTCCATGCCTTGTTTTTCCTAATCAATTGCAGTCTCAAGCAATTCCTAAATTGTGCCTTCCTCCTTCCTTGCCTCACTCCCTCAGCACCCCTCCCTACCCCATTTGTTTTCCTTTGGTCTGTTTATGGGCTTGTAAGTGGAAAATAGAAGTTAATTGACTGCTTATGCTTTATTTAAATTGTTGACATACCTAAATCAAATTATGCAGGAGAAGATAATGAATGCCACCTCACTGGTACATTGCCATCAGCAGTGTCCACCCTATTTTCTTTTCTTTGCATTTCCTACAGGGACTGCAGTATAGGCAGGGGAGGGGAAAGCTGTTCCATTCTAAATACTGTAAAAACACCTTGTGCATAAACCCATCTCTTCCTATTGTTGCCAATTTAGAGTGCTCAAACTTAGATAAGATCTGTGCTAATTAGAATGCTGCTACAAAACCTTCCCTACTACTGGAACCACACTGATAAATCCCAATGCAAATTTGAAAAAAAAGCGTTGATTCATTTCTTAAGTGCATCCTTTTTTAAGCCATGCAGTTTTTTGAAAGTGTACTGGGATTTCTTTTGAAGCACATCTTGACTTTTAATAAATATATCAAAAGTACTTTAAAATATATCATAGCTAATTTTGCTCTCCCACAAATCCATCACTTTTTATTACCTTTTAACTAATTCACCCTTTTCCACAGCAGAGAGGAAATAGTTCAAATCTCTTGATGGTATGTTTTTCTTTCAATTTTTCTGGTTGTAAATGTTTAGGAGGAAAAAAATCACCTAATACATCATTCTTAAAAGAAAGAAGGACAGAAATGTGTTCCCTCATGACACCTTGGCTAACTGGACTATAATATATCTAAAGATACCAGGTAAAAGGGCAATACTGGGGCAGCTTACAATGTACCACAGTAATTTAGGAAACCAACTTCTTATGGCTGGCTGATTCCTGGGATGCAGAGGTGCAGGACTAAAACCAACCCTGACAAAACACTGGGAGCTAACCTGGAGTTTGTTTGCATAGCAATCTCTTGTATTTCCTCTGTCTCCTGTGAGCTCTTCATTGTTGTTCGTGCAGGAAGAGAAATACCTGCAATTCCAACTGAGGTACTTGGACCTTTAATGGCATTCAGTTAATGCTTGGCAAGTGTGATATGATTTGCAAAAATCATCTGTTGCTTAATCCTCTTCAGTGCCAAGGGTTATTAGGAAGGGACTGCAAACAAGATGAGAAATTGGAACGTTTACATGTTGTGGACTGAATGAGAGAGTCTTCAGGTGGCTTAAAAATTACTGAAGTTTTACATTTAACCTGTGGTAAAATTTGGATTATCAAAACAAGTATTAAAAAATTGAAGATGACCTCTAGCTGAGCAATCCTTTCACTTAAACCTTGAGAAAAAGCACAGAAAAATGACAGCAGAAGCCAAGTGCTGCCTGTTGCCACAGCACAGAGCTGGATGCACAGAACTGTGCTGGAGCTTAAGGAATAGTCTGAGTGAGTTTCTTTCATCATATGCACACCTAAGACATATCTCCAAGGCACATATGTGAGATTCCCCACTTTTTGCTCTCCAGAAACTTTGCAATCTGTTTCATAGTTCACAAGGGGAGGAGGAAAAGCTTTATTTCATGTAAGGGAATGAGGCAATGAGTTAAGAGCTGTCATTTTGGGCTTGTCATCTTTGCTCTTACTGCCCAGGCAAATAGCTACAGGGTTTCTGAGCTGTTGCAAACAGCCTTTGCAGCTGGATATGAGCTATGATAGACAGCTGATAGGTTATTTCAGAAATGAGCTGCTCCTGCGTAGTGCTTTTTTAGATGCAGTCTCTGTGAGCCCAGTTCCAGTGGTTGGGAGGATGTGTGTGAGAGGGGAAGGAAAAATGTCAGCAAGATTGCTGGATACACACGTTAATTTGTACTAATCTGTCTGGGAGGAGTTCTGCCTGCAGCTACGGAGCCTGTGATCCGCAGCAAGAAAGCTGCCTTATCAGGCATTGAGCCACACGGTCTCTGGCAGTGTTCCAGAGGCATCTCTGAGTGATGAAACAGGGGCTTCCACATACGAAGCAGACGGCAACTTTAAAGGAAGATATTGTATGACAGGGAGCTTTAAAGTTACTCCTTTCCCTGTAGTTATACAATTATGAATTCTGCAACGTGCACCGTGCTACAGTTCAATGACAGTAACGCAATCTTGCTTCAGCTTACAGATCAGATGTGGTAGGAACTGAGATTTCCAGGACTCCGACACGCTTCTGAAATACCAGTGGGTTACCAAAGTCGCTTGATTTATGAGAAGGTCAGAGTAAAGCGTGGGACACCTGCACTAATTACCTGAAGAAAGCAGCCTGAGGCTGCTGAAGCCCGAGCTGATTAGCATTCTGTCGCTGTTCTCGCCATGGAATGGAGAAACGACACCAAGTCCGAGCTCAGGGTAAAAGAAGGCCGAAGCCATTTAATAGCTTCTTAGAGGTTTTTATGTTAGTTTCACAAAAAGTGTACTGTATGGCATAAGGTAATTGGTTCTTTCGGCCATCCACCCCTTAGGGTGATTGGCCAAGTTCTAAGGCACCCATCTCTAAATATTTTTTTAGTTGGAACCGTAACAATGGTGGAAAACAACCTGCAGGTGCAGAAGTTTACAGAACTGTAACATTATTTTGAATTTCTTGCATGGGAAAGACAGAGCTCTCACAAAATGCTGCTGAGAGCTGAAGAAATTCCTTGCTGAAGCTTTTTCAGCATCCATAGCATTCATCTTCAGCGCTGGCAAATGAGGAAGGAGCTGGCAGGGGAGGATGGAGGGGTTGTGTTTCCTACATCAGGGTTGGATGGAAGGGTTGTGTTTCCTGTGTCAGGGTTGGATGGAAGGGTTGTGTTTCCTACATCAGGGTTGGATGGAAGGGTTGTGTTTCCTACATCAGGGGAGGATGGAGGGGTTGTGTTTCGTACATCAGGGGAGGATGAAGGGGTTGTGTTTCCTACATCAGGGGAGGATGGAGGGGTTGTGTTTCCTACATCAGGGGAGGATGGAGGGGTTGTGTTTCCTTCGTGTCCTCCGGGCTGCCCTCGCAGTGCGGAGAGCAGCGCTGGCAGCCCGTCCCGGATGAGGTTGGCACGCGGTGCCGGCTGCCCCGGGGGTGAGCCGGGGGATGCCCACTGTGCCAGAGCCGCGCATCCAGCGGGCTCCGATGGCCATCGGGGGGAAAGGAGGGTCTGGGGGATGGAAGGACAGCTCCCACGAGAGCAGCCAGCCAGCATGCTTGGTTAAAGGGGATGCAAGACATTGCAGAAGCCGAGTAGTAAAGGCAGGGCCAGGCAAAATTGGGATAGCTGTTGAAGGAGTTGGACTTCCCCAGTTGCTTTGGTGTCCTCAGTTTGTCTGGAGGAGGATTTCTCAAGGAACACAAGTGCTTTCTGTCCAAAATGTGAGGTTAAAAAAAGCAGTCATTTTCTTTTAGCTATTAAATAATTTTTCGCTGTTATTTTTAAAATCTATTAACTGCAGCTTTGACTGGCTAGTAGAAAATGGAGACCCGTGCTTTGTGCAGGATGATTTTTTATTTATTTTATAAACAAAATCAAGGCTGTCTGCGATTTGGATCTAATTTCACATTTATTTTTCATAGTTTGTTTGCTTAGTAGCTCTGCAGTAAGACAGTGATTAGTTAAATCAGTTATACATAAATTCAAAGACTTGTTCTTCATTTTAGATGTTCAGACTTAATTGGATTTAAATCAGATTAAAAAGTGACTTCTGAGGGAAAAACACCCCCAAGCATGCAAAGATGGTTGCTTTTTTTAACTTACCACATAAATGGCAATAGAGATTTTTATCTTTATAACATTTATTCCCTCTTACAGCTTATAATTCTATTTAACTTTTAAAGAGAATACTTATATATTAAAATGTTAGCAGGGCAGAGTAGGAGGAAGCCACTGACATTTCTTTCTCAGAATAACCTGTTTTCTACTCCAGAGTATTTTCTTTAGATTGTAATGAAATTTAAAACTTAAACATTATGAAAGGAGGTCATTCTATGATTTTATTTAATATATTAATTGCTGTGAAAATCATGTAACACAAGCTGTATTAAAACCATGGAAAAGAATTGGTGTTTCTCCCAGGAGATGCCTGGGTAGATCCAGATAGTTTCTCCCTTGGGGTTTAAGGGACTATCAGGGATTAATTACAGGCTTGGGCCATATATGTAAATAGGAATTACTGAATAATGAAAAGCAGGGTTGGGAGAGTTTGGATGAAGGTGGAGATGGAGTATTTCAGTGCTATAAGTAGTAGTTTGGGATATCCAGAAGTAATGCCAGTGAATCCAGCAAATAAATATCCTTGCAAAGGAACAGAGCACAACTCAGTCCTGACTGTCAAGCACAGTTTATGCTGCAGGGCAGTAGCATTTTGCTTCCTGGCCTTTTTCCTAAATTTGAGCATTTTTTGATAGGCATTTGGACAAACAAGGCTTCTGGAGGATCAGCTATCTGCAGCTTTGCAGCCTCCTCATGATGCAGAAGATTGAGGAATTTATGCAAAATCAGGTACTTAACCATACGCAAGGCAGGATGAAGGTACAGCTTTTGGAGGACAGAGCAAGAGGTTTGTATTGAGATAAGTCCCCCTCTGGACTGACAACAGGCTGGGGAATTCAAGCCATCTCCCCCAAAAGGTGTGTTTTGTAGGGCGCTTGACAGAGGCTACTACTGCAGAGATATGAAGAAGCAGAAGGAATAACAGCTGCTGACTCCAAATGCCTCTGCTCATCTTTCCCATCAATTATTTAGACAAGAAAGATTTACATGAAAATTAATCATTAAATTTTGAATTGCTGCTTTACATCAATAATGAAATAGTTGTGCCAAATAAGAGAACAGGATAAGAAATCATCATGAATACACAGAAGGAAAAATAATATTTTAATGAAACGATAAAGCTTATTACTGCTTTATGGCAGAGGGTTACTGTCAGTGTCCTAGAACAGACAAAAGTGAAACCTCCTGTTTAATCTATCATAAGTGATGTTGGCATATTCAAATTGTGTGAGCTGGATCCTGCTATATTCCATAAATAAGTAATTTTTGGTACAATAGCTTTGTATTTGGTACGATATAAATTGTACAAAAAATATAAATTTTGGTACAGTAGCTTTGCAATATTTTGGCAAAATAGCTTTCTAAATAAAAAATTTATTTTGTTTATTTTATAAGATAAATTTTTACAGATTTTAATACAGTCTTAATTTTAATACTGTCTTTCAGGTGTGAGTATCCAGAAGTATCATGGTAGACACAAAATTTCAGTATTTTAACTGTTTGAATTGTTTAAACAAATTTTGTCAGGTATATTTCTGGAGAAAAGAGATTGAGAATCTGAGACTAAGCCTACAAAAACCCATTTAATTGTTAATATTCAAATTACTGCCAATTGCTATAATTGTATCGTTAACCTAAAAATGCTGGGGGGAAGGGCTTGGTATGCTTCTTGAAACACTGAAACCTCAAATTTTAGCTTCTTTCTCCCCTACCCCCAAGGTAAATTTCTAAGGCTCTTGTCCAGAAAAAGGAATGTTGAAAGCATGGAGAATAAACAACCTGTATGCATCAAAATCTGCAAGTAAATAAAATGAACTCATTATTTATTTTAGTAACATGATGTTCGTGTTATATATAGAATTTCTGAATGCTTGGTGATGAGAAAACTGCAGACTAAGTCAGATACAGCACTGACCTAGAAAGCATTGAGACCCTGCAGTATATGTGATAAGTACAAATGCTTTTCTGACTTTATTTACTTTTAACTTGCTGGTCGATCTTTTCAAAGTCTCGTGTGATAGAATCAGCTCCTAAGGCATACTGTGGCCTACATCTGTGAATGTAAAGTAAGGAAATGGTAAGTATGACAAAATAACTTACATAATTTTTAAAGTTATGCACTATTCCTTGACCTGCTCCAACTCCTTCATTTACTGTTGTTTCCATGTTGATATAGATTTGTCTTGCCATTTCCCTTCTGTATTTCACTGCATTGCTACCTGTAGTGAATTAGAGGGAAGACAAGCATAAAGTCAATTCCACTTGCTGTAATTCCCCAGATTTTAAAAGGGAAAGACATCTATTTAATTTGCTTTGCAACCTATGAGCTCATGGGGTTCATTAATTTCTCAAGAAGTAAATAAGTTCCGGTGGTTTGTTCTCCAATTTATCACTTTTTGTCTGCTTCCATTTTAGCTGGTAATTCAACCTCTACCTCTTGCTTGAATGAACTCTGGGAGAGAACACATCTGGGCTTTTTCAGCTTGGGGCACAACTGTGCAGAAAACAGGCATTTTTTGCTTAATTGCTCTTGTAATTGGCACCACATGGCTTCAGAGCACAGGTAGCACAGGAGTGTGGGTTGTAGGGACTGTCCCTGTTCTAGACCATATTTTACAGGTACTGGGGCACAGTACCTGGACACAGACTGGTCTTGCATCTCCCACTGAGTGGTATGAGGAGTGCTCCTGGGCATGCCAGCTGGGCAGGCATTGCAGACACTGAGAGGAAACTGTAGCCTACTTGTCTGCTGTTTTAGGCAGAAGGGAAACACAGTTGGGTGAGGAAGTCTCATTAATGAGGCCACTTTATTAGCAGCTTTTGGTGGGGTGGGGTGTGGAAATGTTAGATTTAGAAGATAATCAGCCTGCATTTTTATCTCTACTTAAAATAATAGAATGGAAAATTATCTTATCTCCATAAACTGCTATTTTTCACTTAGTAAATTATTTTACCACCCAAAGCAGATGCCACACAAAGAGTTGTGGTTGGGAGGCATATAGTTATTTATCTTGGTCAAAGTGTCTCAGTTAAAAAGCTGTCAGTAGGAGATAATAAAAATAAATACATATGACATTTGGCTAGAAGAATACAAGATTATACTAAATAGAAACACATTTCTAAAAGAATAATTGTAACTAATTAGAAATCTCCAGTTATGCTTAGAGTTGTAAGAAAGTGAAATCAAATTTAATTATGCAAGGTCCCAGTTGTGCCAAAGGTGTTATAAAGAATATCTTTATGGAGACATTCAGTATAACAAAGTGGCTTGTGTTATTATTAGCATGCTCAGTTGCACATTTTCTTTATATTAGTTTAAAGGTTAATGCTGGTGTTTGTAGGACTAATTACCAACAATCTGCACAGCACTCATTTAGATAGTCACCCAAAAGGCTTACATTTTTGCAATGTTAAGTTATTGATGACTCCAAAGTCTCTTTGACTAAATTCTTTATATTCTGTATCTGTAGAAACAGGTACATAAAAGTGGATATGTGATCATGCTCACAGGTCCTTTGGGTGCATAAACAGTGAGTTTAAACAGTTGTTCCCTCGTTCCTGCATGGTAGCAGAGGACTGCTGGCCAGCATCAGGATTTACTAGGATGAGTGCAGCACTGCTCTGGGACATTGTCAGTGAAGGATTGGTTATCTTGGGTGATAGCAATGGTCCAGAGGCTGGGAGCTGGGAAAGGGAAATGTGGGCAAGAAAGACACACAGTAGCCATACATGTTTTCTGACAACTAGTTGTGTAGGCATGCTGAGGAGGAAAGCTAATTCCTCATAGTAACTCCAGATAAAAATCTTAATACACAGCCAGAATATCACGCATCTCCTCCCTGAGGAAAAGGATTTTGGCTGGGCAAACCTAACAGTGAGCCAAGGGCTTTTTCAGTAGCACTCACTGTGTCTTCACCTGGGGAGTCATTATCTCCCATGGCGAAAACAGATCTTAGGTACCAGTGTGGTCATGGATGAGAAGTGATCATGAGAAAAATGCTGTGATAGTAGAGGGATGTGGGAAGATTTGATGTAAAGAAACCCTGCTAACTTTGGAATTGACACAGAAGTCAGGAATGGTTTCTGGATTAGGCTGTGCAGTCCAAACCATTTTCCCATTCTTTTCTGGCAGCTCGGTTTCCCACCGCAGCCTCTCTGGAGGTGACATGGATAAATGAAGCTTTCAAATTCATGCAAGTCTTCCCAATTATTTTTTCAGGTCCTGCAAGGTTAAGTCTTTTTTTCTCTGTTATAAGAGCATTTCTTTCCAAGAGCACAGCCCCAAAGGTGACTTTCCTGCCAATAAAGATCCCTCCAGGTCACCACCAGGCAGTTTTGTCTTTAAACCACTTGGCCTGACACACTGGGACCCTCTCTCTTCTTCCCCACCTACCCTGAAGATAATCACAAGGCAACCATCTCTATTCCTACAGCTCCTCTCCCCTGCTTCACAGGATCACCATGAAGTATTAGTCTTGGGAGCTGACTGTGGGCCTGACCCTTGACTGGCAGGAGCAACAGGAACCCCGTGTTCATGGCCACTCATCTGACACATGGCACTTAGCTCTTCTGCCGGGTTGCAGGTGTGGAGCCAGGGCTGAAAGCTTCGTCTTTAGTAGCTCTGATCTCCAGGAGGGGCATACATCTCAAACATACCTTAAAAGAGAAAGGAGCTGTGTCATGTGTCTCAGCCTTGACTGTCGTGTTCCTGAGCTTTGCACTCAGGTAGGGGGAGGCAGCCAGAGAAAGGCAGCAAAGCACAGTACAGGTATTTGTCCCAGTGGATTTGCAGGCACTGTTGGAAAAGAAGGAGTCATTCCTGCTACTGACAATAACCTGGGATAGGATTCACTTCTCTCCACCTCAGGCACCTGTGATGTATATACATTTGCAGCTGAGCTGGGCACTCCAGGCTTCCCTTATTAGTTAATGGAAGTGATTATCTATTTTTAGACATGACTCACCTGTCCTATTTTAGCTCTCTATTTTAGTGTATGATGAATTGTATGATGTCCATTAACAATTCAGGAGAGTGTCTAATCCAAGTAGCTCAGATGTGGACCTCTTAATTGATTTATTTGGATCAGTTCTACCCCATCTGCCTAGGTCCTTAAAGCACTGGGTGTCTTCCAAGGCTAAAACTGAGGCAAGCAGTGAGAGAGGCAGTGCAGAAAGCATTTGTGCTTTCTTTGCCCAGATAGCAGCATGTTTTCAGGTGTGACTTTGGCAGCTGAATACTTGACTTGGCTGGGGTCATTTTGTACTGTCAAAAGTATCATTGGTCCTTGTCTAGGAGCAGTATGGTCTCCATCTGTACAAGCTCCATCTAGCCGGAAAAAGAAAAGCAATTTTAGTTGCCTTCCCTCTCAAGTATCTACTGTTTTATTGACAAATTCCTCTCCCTTGCCCTATCCCAGCCCTCCTTTTTCTTATGGCTCTCTGTCTGGACCCCTCTTGCTGCAGCCAGACCTGGCAATGCTGTGTAACTCCTCTGAGGCTGCTGACCTTCCTTACCTTTTGCTGACACTAAGTAAAGAGGCTCCCTGGCATAGAGGCAAGAATGCCAGCTGCACCTCCCTAGTCACTGCTGTGGGACTTGGGATAACAGATCCCTGCATGTGACCCACGCACCTCTGCCTCCCACATCGTACGGAGAGCTTGCTGTGGGTGGGAAGAGGCAGCAGTAGGGAAGGCTGGATCCTACTGAGCGTTTCTAAGCTGATGAAAACAGCAGGAATTCCCCAGTGGTTGTCCATGTGCAGGGACCAGGTGTAGGCAGCAAAGCATGCCCGTAGGGATGAAGTACAACAATGATGAGAGACCGCTTTGTCTCCCACACCATTTTCCCACAGCTGATACAGGCTCATGATGTTTTCCATGGGAATGGAACTCATGTGTAGCACATCTCTGAGCCTCCAGGTACTCAGGGAGCTGCACTCCTTGAGGACACCACAGGCCCCAAGCCATGAGTGGCTGCTGGCTGCCCACACCCTGGCTGGCAACCTCCTGGGAAGATCAGTGGCCCACTGCGGGCTCTTACAGGCAGGGTGTCTGCTATGACGGTCTCAGGGTGAGTTGGCCCTAGGGGTGGGTTATATGGAAACTGAGGAATGAGACATTTGTGATCAGTTCAGGTGTCTAATAGAACTAGGATTGAATTTCTCATTTCCAAGCATTGCTTGTAGCTTGAATATTGATGCATCTCTTCCTGCCCTTGCTTTTTAATCTGAAGGGTTTATCTTCAACTTGTTTCACCCCTTTTTACACCATATAGTTGTCAGTGGTGTACAAATCTGCTGGATATTTATTTTAATCTCAGTTCTCACCTGAGTGTGCATGTCTAATGATGTCAGGCTCTGACATCTGCCATCCCTAAACTCAGTCTGAATCCAGTGCCTGTTCTAAGCTGGAATATCTGTGTACTCACACGCATAGGATGGGTTTCCATATCCTCTCTTGCCAGCTAACACAGTGAATCCTGGCTGGACTGAGGACACTGAATCAGGCTTTGTTCTGCTCACCATTTGCATTTTGTTTCCAGGCTGTCATTCCAAGATAGATGATGAACTTGGCCTGTGATGAATTGCAGAGGCTTTGGATAAAGGGTGAATGTTGATCTTCATGGATAGGATTTCTTCTCTGCAGAAGTGCAGATGTCCAAGGATGTGTAGGATGCAGAGAATCCACCTTGTGACACTGATATTTTCTAAGCACAAGTTCAGAGTACGTGTCCAGCTGTTATATCAGAACACAGCAATGATGAACAGCTTCCTATTCCAGTGCAGGATGATCCTGTAGGATGTCATATAACATGGAGTGCTGATATGTGCCATGTCCCAGGACTCTGATTCTCAGTAATCCTTCTTCGTGTAAGGAGAACAGAGGGCACACAGCCGGTTCTAGCTATATCAGCTACTGTACATCTGAAATGTGTCCTGATTCTAGAAGAGTATCTGTTAGATAGCATAAAATACATGAAATGCAAGTCAATTGGCACACTTAGGAAGCTCTGTCCTACAATTCTTTCCCCTTCTGCTTCTCTTGTTGCTAATGAAACAGCTGCTTTTTGGTTTCAGGCTTTAACCTATTTTTAGAATGCTTTTATGCTGTTGGCCCTTTGAAATGCATGAATTGCTGTGAAAGAAAGCCAGTGTCATTGCTGTGAGGCAAGAGGAAGGCCTATCGGTGAAGTCATGTCTGGTGATGAGAGACTGTCTCACCTATTCATCTCCTCCCTTCCTTTATTTCTATAAAGCAGCCCAGTTTCCCATGGCACGTGGTTCCATACCTTTTCTGCTTTTATTTAAGCATTACAATTACATCAGCCACAGCCCTTCATTAGCACAGCACCAGCAGATACCTCCCTCCTTTGAGGGGGCTTTTTTTTCACATCTAGGCCCCTGTTCCCACTGCAGGAATGTGCTGGCCCAAAGTAGAAGAGGAAGTGGAGGAGCTTGGTTTCCAAGGAGAGAAGCTGGAGGACAGTGCAGAAAGAAGGAAGCTGTGAATGAAATAGAGGGCAAGTGGAAGGTAGACTCTACTGATTGGATGAGTATTAAACCTTGTTTCTGTGAGCGGCCGTGTTCTCACTGGGATGTCAGATTTTGCCACTGTGCAGCAGGATTTCACTGGAAGGGCTGTGGGTTGGCAAGTAGAGTATGTCATCATCTAAAGAGTCAGGTTATCCTAGTGACTGAGGATGCCAAAGATACCAGTCCAGAATCACCGAATTGGTGCGTACTCTGATCTGCCCAAGATGACCGCAGGTGTGACTTTAAATGTGATATAAATCATTACGTTCCTTCATTAGTTGTTTGTCGTCTACAATTCATTAATTCAGCACTAAACTAGCTTAAGCAGCAGTTCCTTATTGGATTTGCAGTTTGTAGGCTGGAGACCCATTTGTGTCTCAGCTGACACAAATGAACATGCTGTGGTTAACTGAAGTGGGAAGAATCATACCTAGTGTCTTGGTTGCAGTGACAACTTACTCGTTTCTTTTAACATCCAAGCCACACTCCGCTCATTTTGGATGATTAAAAAAGGAGTTTTTATTTTTGTTTCCTGGTTTCTGAGTTTTCTCCTGAAAAATGTTTTCGATCTGATCAAACAGATTTATCCTTCCAGAAAGACCTTTATTCTCATTGCTGCAGCCATTTCTGCCTTGAGGCAGTGAAGAGGACTCTTGTTTGCTCTGCATCCCTGCAGTTTCTCTGCAACTGAGTCATCTCCAATGTATCTGCTAAAACCTGGCTAAAGACAAGAAGGTCTGAACACAGCAAGGTTTGGCTTTCTTTTTTATGGTTGAAAAATGTGGTTTGAATTCTGTGCTACAGAGAAGATCTCTGTATGCAGTATTGCACAGATTGCAAATATCTGCCATGTTTCGCTCTGCTGAGAATACAGCCACCTATGACACCTGTATAGTGTCTTGTGTTCTTAGAGCACAGTAGACAATGAAGTTTAGGAAGCACATTTTGTTAAACAGACCATGGTTAAGGAGGTAGGTGGTTGGGAAAAATAATTCTCCCTAAGATTATAAGTATTAATTCCTATCTGTTTTTCTTGCCCTTACTCTCATTTTTTTAGGAAAAAATCAGGCATTTGCTTTCACATCATATTGCAGTTGAAAATGCAGTGTTCAAATAGTGTTGGATGACTGGAAGGGACGGCCTAATGAAAGTGATGGATGGGAGCAGCTGGAGAGACAGTGAACATGTCTGTGATTTTTTAAATTAATAACCATGGTATAAAATGAGTTAGGTGGTTTTATAGTAATGTGTTTGACACTGTCCCCAGCAGTAACTCTGCTTTATGTCTTTGCACAATGCTCAGCAGAGACTCTTGTTGTTATAAATGTATTGTTAATTTGGTGACCTCCGCTGATACCCCGAACAAAGGGCCAGTGACTGGTTGGTCTCAGATGACCCCAAGCTGAAATTCTGGGTACAGGGGTAACTCTGTGTGATAATTAGTGACTTCAGATGACCATGAGCCAAAATTTTGGAGTAAAGGTGACCTCTAGTAACTCCATCTATTAATTGGTGATCTCAGCTAACTCTCTGTGCTAATTAGCAACCACAGATGATGCCCGTATTCTAACTGTTGACTTCTTCTGCCCCTAGACACGTATGCTGTGCATGTGGGGTCACCACATTAGCACCTAGAGGTCAGTTCCAGATGCCCATGCAGCAAATCTAACTCCACAGATCAGCTCAGGCCCATCCTGTCCTGTATTTCTTTCTCAGAAGTCCTCTGAGATGTCCCTATGAGCCCACAGTGTCCCTTGAAGGTGGGGACCAAATGTGCTTCAGGACATCCACTGAGATCATCCTGATACCCAAAAAGACCTTTGGGTTCCCCTGGGGCTCAAGAATTAGGCCCTACTATAATTTGTTATCCCCTACTTGGCTTCTTGGGGTCATTTCAGGTTACAGAGGTACCAGTTATATCCCTTGGGGTGACTCAAGGTCAGTTCCTGCTGAACTGTAACATTCTGGCTGCTTTCAGAGTCTCTCCAGATCCAGTGTCAGTTGGAAGGAGTTGCAGTGGGATGAACCCACTAGAAGATTTGCATTACATATTTGTCCTGAGTGCAGCTTTCAGGCAATACCCTCTGAGAGAAGCACGTGAAGAGTAAGGATGGTGACCCCCATGCATCTCCCCCTCTACTTCCCCCAGGAGAAAGCACCATTTAGCAAAAACATAATGTTGAAAATGGAAAACAGGGAACAGCCCTGCTTTATTTCAGGAGAGAACGGTAAGAGGCAGCTGCTCTTCCTCAGAAAACTGTTATGAAGTTGATAGAAAGTGTCTTCCATCTCTTTACATCATACGGAGTTTTAGCAGAGTCTCGGCCCCAGCAGGACTCTGATGTCATCCATCACCTCTCACCACAGTGCCCTCCTTCTCTGGGCCTCTTGGAACTCGTTGCCTGAGATCCTTCAGCTCCCCATTGTTCACTTCATGGTTTTGGCTACTAAAACCAGTTAATGGCACCTTACTTAGCAGTTGCCTTTTAGGAGGAATCTACAAAGAGAATACACTTCTCGATATCCATGCACGTTTCTGGAGGAGCAGCAACATCTGCTTGGAGACGTTCTGCCCTGTGCAAACACTTGGGGCCCCAGTGGCAGACCCCTGTGAGTTGTTAAAACTAGAGTCATCTTTGCTTCAAGTATTTTGAGATAAATTGTCTCAGCTTTCATATGAAAAAAACCAAACAAAACCAAAACAATTCAAAACCAAAAGCAAACAAACAAAAAACCCCAAACAAACAACAAATAAACAAACAAAACAAAACCCACAAAATACTCCCCAAAAAACCACACAAAAACCAAAACAGGGAATTGGATGGGGAAAAAAGACCATAATCCAAATTATTCCAAGAGAGGAGGGGGACTGGGTTATAGGGAGAAAATCAGACAATGCAAAATCCAAATGTGCAGTTCCAAACGCCCAGCAGTAGCTGAAACCAAAAGAGTTCTCTTTACACCTTTTCCCTCCTCTCTTTTTTGTAACCTACATCCTGCTGGAGTTATTCAGAACATGGAGACAACAAAATGCAGAAGCCCAAGATGACCCAGCTTCTGTCCAGGTACCAATACACACATAAAGGTGCTTCCACTTGGCTTTAACCTGTTGAAAAACCCGAAGGAGACCATAAGCACCAGCAAACCCCCAGGAAGTCCTAGGGGTTGTCCCACATGGCAAAGAGCTGGTGCAGCACAGGCCAGGCATGGGGCAAGGCACCATCCCACACCAACCATGTGTGTAAAAGAGGCACAGCTATGCTAAAGACAACAAATAGTGGCTCTGCATTTTTTGATGCCTCTTAGAGGATGAGTAAACCAATACTTGGTGCTGCCCTGCAACAAAATCCAGGGCAAAAAAAATCCTTCTTCCTTCAAATCAGTGTTAAAACAAGTACTGAACCTACTGCAACCAGTAACAGAACCATTTTATAAAACACTGTCAGCTCTTGGGACAGTCCCCACTCTGTGTTTAATAGGTTTTCTCATCCTTTCAGAAAAAATTTATTCTGGTGTGACTCTGTCAAAACCAGTGGTCAGAGCAGAGCATCAGGTAGTGTCCATGAACTTTGAGTCTGCCAGAATGCCAGAAGGCAAAATATCAGGTCCTCAGGTAAACTCTGGGCAAGCTAGGTAATACCAGTGGTGTTGGTCTGATTGAAAATGTTATTTGGGCCTTTATTTAATAGTTTTCTTTCAGAGCAGACTGCTTTTCATTACCATTTTAAATAGGCACTACCGCCGTAGTTAATAACTTTCATGGTATTTTTACCCTCCAGCAACTTTATTATTTATTCTTAAATTATAAATGTTCTGCTTTTTTCTGGCATGCTTTTTTTTTTTTTTTTCTTCTTTTTTCTAGAACTCGCTAATAAATTACCCAGGGGAACCATGCACTTGTGAAAGAAAGAAGCAGTGGAACTGAGACTGAACACCTACCTGGTCAGCAGGAGATCAGAAGTCATGTTTAGCTCCCAGCAACCTGCCTGTCAGCCTGGAATATTGCTGTAAAATCCATGCAGTTATGCTGCCTTCACAGCGAAGCCTCCAGCCAGATGAAGTCTGTATGTGTGAGGAGTTTGTGCTGGGTGGAAATACCTGAAATAGTGCAGTTACCTGTTGGTCAAAGAACAAGCATCCACGAATAAATGTCATTTTGAATTGTCCCATTGACTCACCAACACCACACAATAAAACAGTCCCTTTCCTTCTGGGGCTTAGCAGTGCTGCTGTCTCCATGTCTGCACAGACATCTGTGTAAGCTGCAAATTAAACGAGAAGACAAGAAATCACCTTAAATGTAAAATGTTCCCTACTGGTTTGTGTTTATGCAACAGATAGAGCCAAGGAGAAGATGTGACCCATATACTCTGGTTGTAGGACTATCATCTTCTAGAAATTTAATGTTTTGGTAATCCTAGGTACTCCTTTGGGACTGTGGCCTAAGTCTGTGTTGATATCTCAACCTGCAGGAGCTGAGGCCAAAAAAAGTTCCTCAGATGAAATGCCATAACACTGCCAAGCCGAAGGAAACAGTGGAGGAAGATACACGGAAAAGCAAATTCAGTGGGTTACTTGTAGGGAAGTTGTAGCTACTCAGACATGTGAAAGGAAGAATATTCATTGAAGAAGCAGAGTGGAACTCTCTTCTATTTAAATGTATTGGTTGACTGAAGTGGGAATATTCAAAGCATATTTTTCTCCTATTAAGCAAGTACCAGCTGCTGGAACAGAAAGATGTGCAGGAGAGTGGATCCAGCTGGTTTCCTCCCTTGCCATGCTCTCAGAGCACCTCAAAGGCTGCTCTAGGCTCTAATGTCTGGCAAAAGATCCCAGAGAATGAGAATTGGTGATGACAACTCTAGCAACACAAACACCCATCTCCTCTCCTGCCTGGATATGACTTCAGAGGAATTTTCTTAGGGATGTGGGATGCCTTTCAGATATAACAAGAATATTTTAATATATGGAAAATTGGTATCTCCAACACAAAAATAGCTAGTTCTTTTTCTCTACCAGTCCTGCATCAATAAAGCTACTATTGAACCTATGGTGTTTATTCAAAGAGCAGCAAAATTTAGTGGGAGCCAGAAACTACTTAATAATAACAGAATGAGTGTGACTAAGTAAAAGGCCTAAAAGAGAGCTCAGACAGCTAAAAATACAATCAAAGAGAAGATTAGAAACAACTGAATGAGATCAAAAAACAGTGAAGCATTGGGTTTGGAGCAGAAAACCTTTCTGAAAAAATACCAGTGTAAGTTTACAAAAGCTGTTTCCTACACAAAATGCTGGAAGCATCGATGGAATATTCAAATTTATGGAATCATTAGAAATTCAGTGCAAGCCAGAAAAATTGTTCGGTGCAAGTCCTCTAAGAATTGCATGCCATTTCTAACTTCTGTTAGTGCTGGGTGCTGTGGGACCTCGAGTTCTGAGCAAGATATAATTAGAAAGCAACACAAGCCTCAGAAGTTGTTCCTATTTCAGCCATTTCTAAGGGCACTTTTAATTGGCAATATTCAAATATAAACTCCTCCAGATATGAGTAATGACACAGTCTTCAACTCTCTCCCAAATTATTCCAAGTTTCTCAGTGAAAGATTATTTTAGTATGAACTAGTTATCTCCATTTAGAATAATAAGACGACAATTTTGGTAGATTCTGAGCTAAACATTCTTGAGACTGGTTTGCAATGAAAGAGAGAGAAAAGTAGCTCAGTAAAATAATCAGCAACAGAAAGACTTTTAGAAAGCTTCAATATGTTCAGAAGACTCTGAGCACTGAAATATATGTATAAATACGTACATTTGTATCTTCATAAACACCTGAGAAGGGAATGAAAAATCACTTCCTGGGTTGATGGTCTGGCTGCAGTAATGCACTGCAGCTGTGAGCTGCTGTTTACCTTTAAATGCTGCTCACATTTAAAACAGCACATTGTCCTGACTAAAAATAATTTGTCAAGGATGTCTGACTCTATCACCAGTTTCTACACTTAATCAAAATATACCATTCTTTGATTAGTCACTTGCATCAAAAGGATAAGAAAACTTACAACAAACTCCTTATTTTCCAGAGAACTCTCTGTTAGGTGTTATTATGACTACTCAGGATGCAGTGACTTTGAGCAATGACTTTCTCTTACTGTATATTTATGAAACAAATTAATTTCCTGATGTAAATTAATAGTGGTGGCTTGTAGGAAGAACAAAACCCATACATGTATGTTATTATGAAACATGCCAGCAAAGCATTTATTTTATTAAGCTACAAAACACCCTTCAAGACACTGAATGTAAGATAAGGTAAGGAGGAGGGGAAAAAAGCCTGTCCCCTAATCAGGTCAGAAGTTTAACAACACTGAAATGTTGTAGACTTATGCCATGTACCATTTCAGGGAGAGCTGCTGCAGAGGAAACAAGGTGTGAGACAGGTAAGGCTGGGTCCCCACTGGAATTCAATTAACAGATTGCTTGATGTTTTCTAATTCTCATAGAATTATAGAGTAATTTGGAGGTTGGAAGGTACCTTAAAAGATGATCTCTTTCCAACCCCATTGCCATGGGCAGGGACACCTTTCACCACACCAGGTTACTCCAAGCCCCATCCAGCCTGGCCTTGAACGCTTCCAGCGATGAAACATCCACAGCTTCTCTTGGCAACCCGTGCCAGTGCCTCACCACCCTCACCCTAATTATCTGAAACAAATCTCAACAGCAGGCACTGCTGAAGGACACAGAGCTATTTATGTTTTCCATAGAAATCCAAACCTCTAACAGCTTGAAATAAAGGTGCCTTTTGTGGATTTATTGACAGCAGATGAGGTTCTTGCACTTTCAAAGCAGGCTGTGAAATTCCTGACAGAGGAACGGGTGCTGGCGATGTTGCTGGAATCATCAGGGAGAGCTGAGGGCCACACTTCTGCTGCATCACCCATTTTTCACCACAACAGGGTCACAAGGACCAAAATGCAGTCCATTTATCTTGTTTTCCCTTTTGCCATGGGATAACGCATCTTCTGAATGCCATTTTTTCTAAAAAGGATCTCAGACAAACTGAAAACAATCTCCTGTGGAAACTCCATGCTATCTTAGCATAGTATTTATAATATAGTATTTGTGGAATAGGTGATATATCCTTCAAAAGGTAAAACACCCCAAGTATTATATGAAAAAACATACAGTCCTTGCATTAGGTTTTGGCAACATTTTTAGGAAATCTCTGAAAATCTAAAGAATAATAACAAAAAAGTAAATGTTTTGAACATTTATTTCATACAGACTTCCAACTGCATGAGCCCCACAGTAGTTCAGAAAGCCTCTCTATGTATGGGCCTGTGGGAGGTCACGTCCTCCCATGACTGACATGACTCTGTCTCCTTTTTCACAGGAAAGCTTCAGAACCTGAGGAAACACAGGCTGGGTCTCTCCCAGGTTTGCCTTCCCCAAAGATTTCACTTTGCTCTTCGTTGTTAACAGCCATAAATGGCTGCTACAGAAAGAATGAGAACTCGATTAGGATGCATCACACAGGCCAAGGAACGTGAATCAGCATCATTCATCCTGCTGCAGCACAGCACCTCACAAGGAAAACCACATGGGAAATCTGAAACGTGGCAGTCAGGGCTACAGATTTAAAGGATTCTTGAAATTTTAAGGAAATTAAGCCTGAACTTTAGGTTTAATTAATTAGCCAATTATTACACACAAATATTGCTTTCATTTCCAGACCTAAGTATCTCCAAAATATCTGAACCTGTTATTTTGGTTAATGTATGCTTCTGATAGCAACTTACACATTTTAGAGATTACAAAATAATATGAGAAATAAGAACTTATAAAATAGGTGTTTATTCTCAGTATTCTTCTCAGTGTAACGAGGGTACAATATTCTGATATCAAGGTCAATTCTAATTCAGTGGCATCAAGTGCCTCCAAAATGCTGCTAATTAGGCACATTTATCAATAAAATTCAGCCATTTGTATTGAATCCTTTTTATAGTGGGTACCTCTGGTTGCCAGCAAAATGAGGTCAAAGTGAACAGAGGGGCAATGATGTCTGTATTCCTGCCCTCCACTCATTTAAAAGCTCATCACATTTCTACTTCATCGTGTTTAAAATAGAAATTAATTTCATAAATTAGATTGAAATCCATGAGCAATTAAAAAAAAAATTCTGAGTCAAACACTGTTATCACTCTGTTAGAAAACTGGACTATCATTGCTTGGGTAACACAGCAGAAAATGGTCCCATAATTGACACTGGATAGATTGCTGGAAAGCAAAATAATGAAGTTGCCCTGGGTGAATTTGCAGAAGTGAAGTCTTTTAACTAAAGACAAAATAATTGGAAAGTTTTAGCTAAGAAATAATGGGGAAATGAACAGAGCACTACCATAAAAAAAGCTTGTGTAGGCTTAGGTAAAAAATAGAGCAGTTGAGACTTGAAGACAGCATTGGCAGTGATTAGAAAAGAAAATTAGAGAAAATGACAAAACGTTATGCATAGATGTTGCCTTCTTTAAAGTCAGAGTTTCTGTGGAGTTGTTTGAAAAGAGAGGTAGGAGTTGGGGTGAAGAAATGCGACCACATCATTGCAGAGGCAATCTTCCTTTAATGAAGAGCAAATCACCAGTGTATTAATGGTTTCTGCTGGGGCTGGGGTGCACAATGCACTCTGCACTGTTTTTCACCAATTCTTCTGCTTCATTGAGGGTATGGAAATTTGGCAGGAAATAAGCCCTCCTGTGTTCCAGCTGGTCCTTAGCAATCAGAGGGGCTGGGTGTGCCTGCACTTAATTCGTGATTGTAGCCAGTTTGGCACTGTCAGTCTGGTGGAGTTCAATAGGAACTTGCATGATCACAGATTTACAAATAGTGCATTTTACCAGTCCAGTACTATGGGTCTGGCTGAGCTCAATGAGAGCTTTCACAAATATGATGGTTTACTGAAGCAATGGGAAAGGAGATTCAGGGTTACTGGTGAAAAATGTGCTAACTTGCAGAGTGTTACTGTGTATTGAGACAGAAGTGACAGAAGAGATATTAGTGATGCCTATATGGATATATATATCTATATCTATCTATATCTATCTCTATCTCTATCTATCTATCTATCTATCTATAAAAATACAGGTGTGCTCCAATATGGGTGGAGCTGGAAAGCCCACCTAGAGGCATCCTGGCAGGAGAGAAGGAGACACACAGTCCATCAGCAGACCCTGAGAAAGCAGAGGTGTTTCCCCCTCTCTTTTTTTAATTCTCCTTTTTGTTTTCTTCATCTATCAGAACTTGGATGGCACTGCAGGCACACACCATGGTGTGCCCAAGAGCTGTGCATGTGCATCACCAGTGTTAACAGGTCCCAGGCACTGGAATTAGCTCCAAGGCAGAGCAAGGCAGTTGGCCACTAATGTGCCAGTGAACCCTGCATATATACTGCAGCCAAAATCTGGTGATTTTGAGGTGCAGCTCACCTGGGTTCAGGTGATGGTATTTCCCTGCAATCCTCAGTTGAAACTACTGTATCAAGTGAGTTGAAGTGAGTTGCTTAACATTCAGAAGAAAGGGGTACATCACTGATTTAATATTTGTCTTTTTTTTTTCCCCTGGGAAAATTTCTAGGATCTGTAGGTTTCATTCCCTCTGTCCTCACCACTGTTTCACTTCTCACATCTCTGTCTTCCAACCAGCTAAATCATTGAAACAAACTGGGTAAGAGAAACAGAATCATGTAAGCAGAATATTGTTCTCTACTCTGCAACCATCTTGCAAACAGATCACACTGATTAAAATACCAGACTCAGTGATCTGAGTGGGATGCAAAGGTGATTTCTTCTGCTCTATGAACATTCCTTTTTCAAGAGTAAACCACCATCTGTTTTGACAGTAAACAGTTTCAGAGAGTCCCTGTTCTTTGCTTCCTGGGGTGCCATTCAGCTTGGTGGGACACTCCTGTTGCTGGGTACCTTCACCTGTCAGAATGACGTGGCCTGGTGCTGTACCTCTGTCACAGATCCATACACTCCCCCAGGAAAGGTGCACTATCTTCCAATTTCATTCTTGCAGTCCTGCTAGGATGGCATGGATGTGCATTCAGGGAAAAACATCAGAGCCTGACTCCAGAGGAACAAGTAGGTAAAGTTCCACAGACTGCTTGTTTGTTATCAGAGAAGGAAGAACCCCCAAGCTGCTGTTATGTCCCTTGTGCTCCTTCACAAAGGCACTCTATAAACTGGAAGTACACAAAGGGCAACATTTAGAAGAATGTCATAGTGTTGGTGCATTACAATTCTGTGAGAAACAGCACACCTAATCTCATATGATACAGTTACAGCAGTAATATTTTTTTAATCAGCTAATCCCACTGGTTCCAATTTTCTTCAGGTTGTCCAGTCTTTGCCTCTATTTTTCCTTTACTCCATATTCATTTTCTATTCTTGCACAGGGATTTTTCACTAAAATATGCTGTTAACTCACAACTAAAATGTTTTCAGGGGGAATATATCCTTTTTAATAGATGATCCTTTCATAAAATATGCATTTAAAACCATCAGCAATACCCAATAAATAAATACCCAATTAATACCCAATGTATGTCGCTGTTGAGGTGGGTCATGACACATATATACACTGACAACTCCAGAAAGTGGCAAAAAGCATCTTTAATTCTACAAAGCCTCTTTTATACAGTTTCTTGGCACTCGTGCTGTGTCTCCATTGGCTTCTACGTTAACACCCCACAAAACTACTGGTTACTTGCAACTAACACTCATCTAAAACAAATCTAAAGTGAATAACAGCCTCCTCAGTGCAGCTGTGCATTCTTCATCTGTTGTTTTGGGTTCTTGCTTCTGTTGATGTTAAAACTTCTCACAGGTACAAAGCAAATTCTCAAGGGTACAAAGTGATTGTGTCCAAGTCGAGCTCTGTGGAACTTTCAGAGCAGCTTGTCGGTTTCCACAAACATATACCAAATAAATGTAAAATATACATATATAATAGAAATATCCTTTCCTACACAAGTTAGGAAAGATCTCAAATAAAATATTCTAAACCTTTAGCTTGGTAAAATGCATATCTATCAGCATCTTACAGTATTTGTTCATTCAGCATTAAAATTGATTGAAGGTGGTTTCTAATAACCACATCATTTGCCCCTCCCCCTTCTCTTCACTCTTTTAAATACTATTTAAATCTTTAACATAAGATTTTTCCTTTGCTGTTTCTATCCCAAGGTTAAAGGTTTTTATTTCTGTGCAGTATCTGAAAATGGACTTTTGAAATAAGCAATGTGGTTGCAAGGAGTGCAGCAAGGTTGGATGTACAATTAAGATAATGGTGGCACTATCCATCTGAATAATCGTTTAGATAATGATTACTGTGTTGGAACATTTTATGAGGTACAGAATAAAAGGAAAATCAAAAGGAATTCCCTTTGAATAAATATTTGGCATGGCTGAGTGCTGCAACAGCATATCTGAATGATAAAGGATGTTCACTAAGCCAAAGCTCTATTCTCTGCTAGAGAAGAGGAGGATTTAATTTGTTGCTTTTCCCCCCCTCCAGAGTTATATTTTAAATGCAAAGTGTTGCTTTCTTGAATGCTCAGTTATTTCTTGAAAGGACATGTTCCAAAAGTAAAATAAAATAAAACTAAATTTTGTAAAAAAGCTTTTTAACCTTTGTTGTGCCAGGGAATAGAGTAGAAACAGGCTGTTTCAAGAGAGGGTGTTCTGCACAGGAGGAACAAATCTTTGAGCTGATTCTCCCCAAGGTAACAAAAAGTGTCTTGAGGCAGAAGGCTATTGTGTTTGATTACTTGGCTATCTGGGCGTATAGACTTCCAGAGCATGGCATATAGACTTCCCAGGCAATATACTATTGCTGTGCTATTGTATTCCCTGATTTGAATTTGTCAATCCAGTAGATCTACATTCTCTGAGAAGTGGGACTCCAGACACATTAACTACACCTTTTCTCAGGGAGCCAGGTCATAACTTTTCAATTACAGCTGCTGTGAGTCACCCAAGGGTCACAGTCAGAAATTAATTGGGATCCTTAAGTGTTTATTACCATAGCACCATCTTTTGCAACCCAAAACTTTTCTCAATTACATTTGTAGATTTTTATCCCTTTGAGTAGGTTTTGATCTTGTTTATCAAACTGGTCTTAATTTCTTGGTTGGTTTGTTAGGGTTTTTTAGTAAGAGTTTACTGATGAAATTTCAGGAAGATCCTTGTTAATACAGTAGGTTCAATTTATAGTTTAAAGATCTGCTACTTTGGACCAAAGGGTAAAAATGTGCACTGTTTTGCTTCAGTGTCCAGGAGAAACAACCCTTCCCGTTTCACTACCTTAATGAGGCAGCAGTCTATCCCCAAAGCCCAAATGACATTTTTCTGAAATAGTTCAAGCAAGAATGTATTGAATGTGCATCCCTTGCAATATAGTTGCTAACAGAAGTAAGTATTTCAAATGATCTTTGCCAGGCCCTGTGTTTACCAGGGGTATTAATTAAACTTCCATGAAAGCGTCCACAAGGATTACATTAGAACCAGGAATAACATCCCTCTGACATACCTGGCCTATTTTGGGTGTCACTTCACCAACAGTAGAAGCTACTTGTGACCTGTCATCCCTTTCATTAGTCAGTCTTACCATTCTAGACAGAATTATAGATCTCTAGTTTTGCAGCAGCAATTTTCCATTTTGCTCAGCATGACACAAGCCATCAGACGCTCTGAAGGTGCTTGAGTATCTGCTATGGCCACTGTGTTTCCTGTGATCCTAAGCAGGATCACAAGAAAAATCATTGTGCCAGATAATCTAACTGTCAAGCCAAGGCTGATTTTTCAGCAGTTTCATAAATACAGTCTTTAGCACTTATTTATAATCTTATAGTTTTGGATTAGACACGTAAACCTTGCATGCCTGAAAATATGCAAGCCTTTTGATTCTGGGAGGTGTCCTCACCTATTCTACAAAGCAGTAACTTAACATATAAGCTCAGCATAAAAAGTGTATGATGTCTGTCACCACCACAGTCTTAAGTGAGTCCTGTTTTTGGGAACATCTTGCTTGTATCACAGCAAGGCAGACTTGCCTTGCTGGACTTTGCAGAGCTGGTTTTGGAAGAAGGAAGGTTGATTTTTGTGAAAAACTAATAATGAATAATTAAGATTTCTATTTAATTTTGCATTCCCAATAAAGTTGTAACTCACAACAGACAGGAGTACATAGAAGCTGAACACTTCATTTAATACATTAATCCAATGTTTTACATTTTTATTTGAAAAGGAGTGTCAAAGCACACTAAATTTGGATATAGAGAAGACAGAGGGTGAAAACAAAATCTTAGATAAGAGTAGATAAGCTACTCCAAGAGAGGAAGAAATGCAAGCCTCCTGCAAATACATTGGAAAGAAACATACTAGAGAATTTAAAAGACTAACTGAAGCTAATTTCTTCTGTTATGACTTTCCATAAGCAGAGATATTTTTTTGTTTGTTTTCCTCTCCCTTCATGTGTGTATGGAATACTCTTAGTGGCAATTTAAAGATACTTAGACGTTCTTCAGAGGAGTCGGAATCATTGGCATCTTTACATTTATCCAGTTTACAAGAGAAAGGAAAACGCCGCAGTAGGGACAAAAGGAATTTTCTCCTAAAATGATGCCTTCTTGAATCTTATCAAAATGAAAGAATGATTAAACCATATTAGAGAGGAGATATATGTGTACAGAGATGCACATTCCACATAAACACACCTATAATTCACTATATTTTATTTGATCACATCTCTAGGACAAATGTTCTCCTGGATGACAGCTTGGATCCAATAAGACATAACTGGGGATAGGTGCTAATGTGTTGTCAAAGTTATATAGTTTCTTTTTGAAAAAGACATCTGGTTTAATTGCTCAATGCCAACTGAATCCTTATAACCAAAGGCAATAATTGCTTGCTGCTGAATTATGTCTATGAATAATTGAAGGGCTTGCCTTTCTCTATCCTTACTTTGGCTTCTGGGATTGGAGGGACCCAGGCTTTGCATTTATTAAATAGATACAATCCTGGTTTTATTTAATTTCCATTTTTATTTTATGTTCTCTATTCTCACTTATGTTACAATTCTTCCCCGTTGTTACACACTGAGTTGTGTGTGTAACAGCACCAAAATACAAAGGTGCCTGAAAGCATGTCTTGTTTCTAGTTCTAGCCTTTCTTTAAGAAACACAGTTTGGTGGGATTTTCAGGAGAACCGTGTCTGAAATGTCTATAGAAGAGCCCTTCAAATGACAAAAAGGCATTTACAACAAATCACACTTGTCAGTAGGGTTTTCTTCTAAATGAAGAAAGTCCTCATAACAAGCCCTAGTGTTACATTTCACAGTACTTTTTTATGCCAAGAAACTGCAAGTATGGTGATAAGTTAAGCTTTCTTTTCTTTATGCAGTCTTAGAATATGCTACAGGCTAGCAAACTGCTGTTTTCCCTATGTTTGTTAAATCCAGTGGTCAAAGAGGTGTGCTTATTCTTGAGAGACAGCCTTATCAAAACCTCTGCATGGGAATTTTATAGGAGCATTTTACCTTATCTGTTGAGCAACACAGTCATTTTCATATTCAAGATTATAAAAGTGACCGAAGATAATTTTATTTACACACACACACCCCCATGCACACACACACATATATGCAAAATATAGGAATGTTTTCCTTTATAACTGCTTAGGCTCAGACAAGGGTTGTTAACAGGTAATCTTCATGGCATTGACTAGACAGCCAACAATGAATGTCAGCAGTGGGAGGAATTTCACCCTTTTCTAAGCACACAGTACTAAACAATTGACTCCTTACCTGAGGCTTGCTCCTGCTTCCATTTAACTTGGAGTCAAAAGATCCAAGAGGAATAATATTAGATGCATTATATCCTTAAAAAAATATGCAAAATGCTGTGTTTCAGCTTTTGACCACTGCTAAATGCAATTTAATAGGCTAAATGAATGCAGCATGCAATATTTATATATGTCCTTACAATTCCTTAAGAATATTCTACACATTATTTACAGAGTAATGTTAGACTTTGTTAGCCATTATGAAGGATTAATTATCTGTGATTAGAAAATAGCTGAATATGCCAACATACTTGTTCATTCCTTTTAATCAGTAATTTAGGAGATCTTTTCCATATTAATTAAAACCTTAGTGTATTTTTGCGCATATTCAGCACTCCCTTAGAAATACAGGAAAGAAAAGCTCTAACAGAGCAATCTCCAACTCATCCCTTCTTTTCACCTTATAAATTCTCAGTTCCACATGCAAGAAAGGGATGTACAATTCCTAGTTAAAGAGGAATAAAATAAATATTTGAGATTTTTTATCTATTCACAAACAATCTGCAGGTGAAAACAGAAGTCACTTCACTGGCTCTGGAAGTTGTTGTGAGCTTCCAGTGGCTACTTGGTTTAATACTCAATAGAGTAATTTCTAAAATAGATGCTCAAAAGGACCTCTGCTCAAAATTATGTGTTACATCATGGTTGGGACATTCACTTTTAGTATTGGACCACTTGGTTCCAATCTCTGCTCCTGACCAGGCAAGAAAGGGATATCAAAAGATCAGATAAATACTGTGCCATGTGAGTGGAGGAGTAATGCTGGCTGGCTCCTCCACTCCAATCTCATTTCTGAGGAGGGATGGGAGCCACTGATACACCTAACTGTGTTCAGGAGGGGACACCAAGACAGTAAAATGGCACAGGCACAGAAATAGCTACTATGGGACACAGAAAAATTAAATGTTCATATCCCTGATCGGAATGGCATGAAAAAGAAACAAACTACCTTGCATTCACCAACTTTATCACAGGAAAAGAGCATGCACATGGAAGTTAATCACAAAAACAGCTGCTTTAGTACGTCAGCAGCAATTTACCTCCCAGTCACTCCTCCTACCTCAAAGCCCTCCTTACTTTCATGGGTAGGATTTAAACTGCAGCCTCTCTTTGATCTTTAGGGGCTATCTCAGATACCTCTGCTCAACGCAATTCAGGTTTTTGTCATGCACACTGGTCTGGCAAGTACCATTCTGGCTGTGTGTAGGAGAGTCCCCATCCCTTACACAGAGGTGTGCAGCCATCAGTGCCTCCCGTGCTTCTAGAGTATTGCACAGAGGTGCTGAAAGCTTAATCTGCCACACAAAAATCAAGCAGCCTATTCTCATTCTGCACAGCATGCCTACAAAAAGCCATTCAGGACCTGCTTTTAAACTGCTGAGTGTAAACACATTACATTAATGAAAGTGGAAAACAATATTTTTGATGGAGCTTATTTTGATCTGGTTTACTGCCTTGCCTTGAAGATCTGGAGCCTGTTGATAAGAACAGTCTGTGCTTGGGCTTAAAACTGAAGACATGACGTTTTTGTTAATCCTGTTAATCTCATTAGATATCTGCCCAGAAGTTTCTCTACAACAAAATTAGTCAGAGAGTAGAATGGTTATGGATCTTTTGTTAACTTTTGAGAGTTTTTCCCTGGCTTTGGAGCATTCATAGCTACTAAAATGAAACAGCTTATACTCTGTAGAACCCTGTCAGGCCAGCGTAACTCACAATGTAAGGCAATTCCAGCTGATTCAATAACGTGAAGGCTACTTTCAATTTGTTCGAATGGTGCCTACACTGCTTTCTATACAGGAATAGCTTGACAATTTAGGCTGTTTCAATGGACTGTTCACATTCAACTCAGTTGTCACCATCTGTTCCACCTTGCCATTATAAATGCAAGCAAGCATTGTTCACAGTTTCAGCTTGGGTACATTCCTTACCCTGCACAGTGCAAGCCATCCATCTGTTTTCTGGCGGAGAATGTAGACACAAGCTGGGAAAAATTTCCTCTTCTGATCCTACATATTCTTTGAGAAGACCACAGTATTTTCTTAGATTGTAATATGGTGGGTTTGATGAGGACCAGATAAAGTACAAAGTGTTTAAATTATGTTTGAGAGCACCAGTCCCCTTCCACATTCCCCCTTATATTCCTGGCTCTCTCTACTCATGTGCCTGCTATATCATAAAATATATGATTTTTCTTCCACTAGTGAGGAAAAAAAGTATAATGCAAAAGTATCAAAGGGGATACTGTGATATATTCTCCTTGCCTTTTCTATTGTAAAATATAAAAAAAGGGAAATGTGTAATCTCTCACTATGCTGAGATTCAAAATAATGTTAATTTTCTTTCCGGGGTTATGATTGCTAAAAGAATGAACTTCAAAGCACCCGTCCAAGTAGATCTTAGCCCTTTTATAACAAAAACACTGTTATATAGCAGAATCAGCATCTATGCACATTGATACACTTTCTTTTCTAAAGGAGCTCCTCTTTAAATACACAAAATGAGCTGTCATAAAGAAACACAATAGGATTTCCCTGTTTGTAATTTTTTTCCTTTTCATTGCCCATGCATAGCATTAACTTCTAGCTGACTCTGCTTGCCAAAGGCAGCCTTACAAAATGATAGGTATGGGTCACACAGTACTTCCACTTACTGAACTGTCAATATTCCATTGTTAATTAGTTGCTAATGATGCAATTTGCCCTGACAATATTTCAGCAATAGAGACTCTTCTGTTTAAACATCCTTGACAAACTTATTTTCTTGATATATTAAGACCAGAGCAATAAAGTCTCTTACTAATTCTGTCTATTTTTCACCCAAAGATTTCCCTTGAGACAGTGAGGTGACGGGTAGTTAGAGACAAAGCCTCTCATCTGTAGGTCTCTGCTTTGAACTCAGACAGTGATGCTGGTAACCAGAAACCTGTGATTTTCCATTACTAGATTTCAGTGTGTCTTGCAGCGCAGAGACATTTCCAGTAGAATGTCTATCACAAAACCCCACCATTGCAGTTGCTGTCTATCCTAGGCAGCCTTCCTATCTAGGCTACAGAATTCACTGCCTTAGCAGCATTACAGATTACAGACAAGAAAAGATTGGGATGTGTCCTTATGGTCCTGCTGTTCTCTGAGGACACTCCAAACCCAGAGCTAATCAGAAGTGGGCCATGCTGGAGCTGACTGCATTCTCCATCTTAAACAGAAGAAAATCAGGTCTTAGGCTACTGTGACAGCTCTGTCTTTTTAGAGGAGATGATATGCTGAATTCATCCCAGTTCTCACAATCATCAAGATACAAAGCATGCATAGTTGTGTTCACCACCATGTCCTAAGCAGTTTTATTTTGTATTTCCTCTCCAACCTCTAATTTATATTGGAAACATTTTTCTGTATTTCCTACTACAAAATGTTGTATAAGTAAAAGTTTTTGAGATACCCATTGGATTTTTAATGAGGGAGGACTGAAGCAATCATCTCAGTGACTTGATCCACATAAGAGAACTAGGCACAGCTTCACCACACCTAGCCCTGAGTGCCCTGCTATTGTCCACACCATAATCTTCTCGATACAAGTGCCAAAATTGTGTTAATCCAGAGATGCTTGCAGTCTCAATTATCTAAACTCTTGGCAGGGAATCCTAAGGAGATGGGCTTAAGTTTCACCTCCTAAGAAGGAAAGGGCTGCAGGAAGGCTTTGATAGCAAAAATGGTAAGAAATTTATCTCAGACTGTAGAAGCAAATGCTCCTAGAAACAAACTCCTGCTTTAAACAAACAGTAGGAGGATTTGAAGCTCAGTTTCTCATCCTCTGGGTGGAACCTATAAACACCAGATTCTAAGTAAAAAATAAGGGAAATGCACAACACATTTCTTCTTCCTTTCCCCTGTGTTCAGCACGAAATCTCACCTCACTTTCTGCTCTAAGTGTACTCACTTGATCAGTCTTTGCAGGTATTATGGGAAAGGAAAAATCTGATTTCTGAATCCTGATGGAGATTAAACACCATGCTGCTCACTAAGAAAAGACTTCTGTGTCAGCTCAGTGGACAACTACTGAGGTATCCTAGTTAGTGGACAAGTAGGTATCTGCAGGCCTAACTAGTCACTGGGAAGGCTTTTTGGAATCTATATCTTGGATTTAGCCATTTAAATAAAAAAATCTGTTGAACGTTGTGCATTCTGTGATTAGAAAAATATTTGCCAGGCAAAGTTACAGGCAGTGGTTGCTGCAGTGCTTCAGTTTCCTTTACCTGTGGACACCAAGAGGAGTCATCAGGGGCTAACACAGCGAGTATGTCTGTCTGTCCCTGTGCTACCCATTTCCCCATCACAGTTTCCTCTCTAGCTTTCCTTTCCTGACTTCCTCTGAGATACCTTGTCTTCAGCCCTCTGTAAAAGAGTGGTTTCTCTACTATTGGGATCTGTGTGTTGCTGAGCGCTGAAAAGGTGGTTTCCCGTGCACCAGCAGGCTTCCTCTGTATTTGTAGACTCATTTAAAATGATTCTATAAAGTGATTTGGAATCCTGTGTAGTGAGAAGCATTTCTAAAATTTATTCCATATCTGTTTTGATAAGTGCTATAACATCTACCCCAATGTTATGGTGACAGGTGCTTTAGGACAGTGAATGTATGTGGTTGCAGTAGTCTAGATTGCACATATCCTGATGAAAAGGGATCAAAGAAGTTTCTTGCTAGTGTTTTTTTCAGTGATTTTGCAATGTTGGCTGGTTTCACCCTAGTACCACAAAGCATGTCACAGAAACTAACTAGCTCTACTGATTATCTTTGTCACTATTCTTTAGAACTTGATTCTGGAAAGAGATCAAGGAATTTTCACAGAGTAATCCAAATAGCCCCACTGGCGTGCTCATGCTCAGGAAAAAAGTTTGTTGGTTTTGGGGTTTGGTTTTTTTTTTTTTTTAAGTTATTTAAAAGTTAAACAAAAAAAAAAATAGGTCTTTCCAGGAGCAAAATATGACTGAATGAAGATTTGCAAGCCCAAATTTTCAGTCACAAAAGGGGAAGTGATAGGTGGCAAGAAATGAACATTTTTCCCTTGAAATTTTCCTTCTTTAACCATACAAACAATGTGAGCAGAAATTCAGATTTTTATTCACGGAGATCTGCCACCAAGGACTGATAACTTTCAAAAGAGTCCACAAACACTAAAATTTCTTGGATATGTATATATATTATTATCATCATACATAAGAAGAGAAAGAAGATTTTTGGTGACACCATTTTCATCTGCTACAACTTGGCATAAAGACTTTTTTTGTTTGGGCCTGTCCAGCATCTGCACTTTTCACATTTTAATAGTTCTTTTTCTAGTTAAGAATTCCATGTCTTGCTCTGGTTTCTGGTCACTTTGCAGTCTTTCAGATTTCAAATCAGTTATCTCCTCCTTTACCTCCAATTTATGGACTTGATTACTTTTTAAAGTAGTGGAATTAAAGCATATTTGCAACAGTTTAATGTATCCTGACTAAAGCCATTTTAAAGAGTGCTGTGCCTCACTATACCTTATCAGGTCATATTTTAATTCTTATTTTGTATTTTGTACTCCAGATATCATTCTATACAGTCCTTAACTGTAAATCTAGAGTTGTCTGCATTTTAAAATCAAAATCCAGTGCTATTAACTTGGGGGATGAAGGCCAATTTTTAGGATGAGAGTTAGTTATGTACTGCTTACAACTCCATTGTGGGGCAGTCAAAAAAGACCTAACTTTTAAAGGGGAGAATGGTGCTTTTTTTTCCACTCCCTCATGAAAGGCCTGAGCATATAGTTTTGTAGTAGGACTCAGGGTCATTTCAAGATCAGAATTTAATGAATTGCCATTAGTCAAGGAAAAACCCCAGCTACTACTAAAACCTACCTCAAACTTTAAAGGTTCAACCTCTTTCTCGTTTTCCATATGAATATCCCTTACTTCACTTCCTTGTGCAATGGACAGTCTGAATTTTCTCTTGGTTTATTCATTCACCATATGATCCTTTCTAGAAGAGAAGCCAGTACATAACTGATGGGCATGACTGTGACACCTTTAGTTAAAAGTAATTGTTTGGAAAAAAATAGAATAAATATATATATACACACACAAGCCTCAGATACATCTGTAAGGCAATAAAGCTAGATATGAATTTATGAAGTTAGATTTTAAAAAATGCATGCATAGCATCAATGAACAGTAATTGCAATATGTAGCTACATGCACAAACACAATTAGACACAGAGACTTGAATGTGTAAATATTCTACTTGTTTATTCAGGAAGGGTTGCTCTAAATGAACAGCAAATAATAGCACATTTGTTTTGCAAGTGCAATTATGTTATGAATTTTGCCTCTGACTCATTAACTAAGCTTTGTTCAATGTTAAAAGTCAAATTTCATTCATATATATACTCTTGGTCTAATCCTGAACATAGTATTAACTGATACATTTTAAAATGCAACCTTTGCTTTTATATTTTTATCCCTTTTTTTGCACAAATCGTTATGTGAGAAAACATGACAACCCATGAGTTGGGTTAGGTGCTGGAGAACGTCCAGAGAAGGGCAACAGAGGTAGGGAAGGGGGTGGAGCACAAGGAGGGGCTGAGGGAGCTGGGGGAGCTCAGCCTGGAGAAAAGGAGGCTCAGGGGGGCTTTCTCTCTCTCTACAATTCCCTGACAGGAGATTATAAGCAGGCTGGAGTCGGTCTTCTTCTTCCAAGTAACAGGTGGTAGGATGAGAAGAAATGGCCTTAAGTTGTGCCAAGAAAGGTTTAGATTTGTTACTAGAAAAAAATGCCTTACTGGAGGAGGGCTCGGGTACTGGAACAGGCTGGCCAGTGAAGTGATGGAATCACCATCCCTGGAAGGGTTCAGAAATGCATGGATGTGGCACCTGGGGACATGGTTTAGTGCTGAACATTGGTGGTGGTGGGTTAATGGTTGAACTCGATGATCTGAGACGTCTTTTCCAACCTGATTCTCTGATTCTGTATACCAGAGGACACATAATTCTGATCTGGTTCTGGCCTAGTAAAAAGCAGGTGTTCCTGTGGAGCCCCAGGGGATAAACCTGTTCCACACAGTGGAGCAAATGTACACCATTTTCTTGAGTGCAAAAGTCCTCTGCGCCTACAGAAGTGAGGTGAAGGGGTCGAGCTCTGCAGTGCTGTCTGCCAGTGACTGCAACGTGCATATCAGGTTTTATTGTGCCAAATGGGGGAACATCTTTTTTTGCACTGTGTTCCTGATGAAAAAGTGAAAGGCACTGACTGTGGGTATTACATTAAATCCAACTGAGCTAGTGTCATAACCCCATCATTAAGGGCATGTAGCCACCACATAGAAAATATCAACAATTATGTATCAAGTTCAGTTAATGAGAAAGAGGAAGAAAAGTACTGCTTGGTTTTACAAGATAGTTTGAAATCAAATTAGCTGCATGGATACAACTCTATTTTGCAGGCAGAGGAAATACACTGTCCATATGAATCAGATAAGAAGTACATTCCCAGAAAGAGTAATTCCAACATAGCACCTGTACCTCATTCTTCTTACATGTATAATGCAATGAATTTGAGAAAACCTCTTCATCCCACAGCATGATAATCTCAGAAAGTTCAAGCATCTTATTCAGACTAGATACAAGTGCCAACTTTGGGGGCATAGAATGATTTTAAACGACAAATTTACTGAACTAAGTTCTCTTGTCAGTGCTGTGAAACTAGCATTTTACTGCCTTCAGTCAGTGACTTAAATTGGAAGCCTAGGGAGAATAAAGAAGTGTAAAAAGGGGGCCAGATAAAATGGTGAATCTAGTTTAACAAACTGAGAACATCACAAAGGGCAGCAGCTTACCTTTGCTCCCTCCCTTCTCCTAGAATGTTTTAAAAAAGAGAATGGCTGGATGAGTTTTAGCAGCTTTTTGACCTTGAAAAGCTGTGTCCTGGATGTCACCTGGGGAAAAAAAAGGTAATTTTGCTTGGTTCAAAAAAACCTTAGTGTGCTGGGCAAGCTCAAGCATCCTACAGACCTGCTGGCTTGGGTTTTGATTGTGAGCTCTTATTCTTAGGAATGAATCATTCCTGTACATTTGTTCAATCTTTTAGTTGTGACAGGCCTGAGCTGTGAAGCCAGAATTGTGAATAAGACCTGAAATGCATCTCATATGCAGTTAAAATAGGAGTCTTACTACTGCATTCAGAGTTATCAAATAGATGTGAAATTATTGAAAGAAAAATCAGAACCAAGTGTTTCCTGGCTTTATCTTGACGGATTAAACATGCACAGCCAGCAATCCTGAGCCACTGTGCTTCCCAATTCTATCAGTTCTTCATTATTTTCTTGGTCTAGTCTTTTTCAAAGACAAGTACAAAACAATTTCTTTTCTTTTTCTTTCTGCCCTTTTTGCAAGGGCAAAACACTGAGTCCATTTAAAACCATGACACCAAATCCTGCCAGTAGAGGAAATCACACAACTTTTCTTGTGAATGCCTTTAAATCTACGCTGTCACAAAACAGCCAGCAGAACTTGCTTTGAAACTGTATTTCCCCTCCCTCTGCTTTCAGTAAGAATTACTTACAGTACCTTTTGGGGAAGCAAAAACATGACATTTTGCACTTCTACTTGATAGATACGAGGAACACACATATGAAGAGATTAGGCAGTTGGATTTACTCCTTCAGAGTGATGAAAATGATGATTTTTTTTTTATATAACAACTTGATGGGACTGAATTGTGTGGTGAAGCAATATATTGTGAAATGTAAACACTTCTCTGCACTGTTCTTTGGAGGAGAGAGGACCCCAGTGCCTCTGTCCCTACCACAATGCTGAGCACTATAAGCATCCTCACTGCCAAGAGAGCATTTTGTCAGGTTCAGCTCTGCAGGAAAACACAGAATGTATGTAAGAAACTTTGAGATCTGTTTTAGAAAATCCAGGGGAGTAATCGCACAGCTCCTGCAGTTCACAGACGTGTTTAAGTTGTACGGTGCTACAATCAATTGCCATCTTAGAGTCTGCCGCATGGCTGTCGAAAAAAATTTGCGTTAGAAATACAGCCCACATGTCTGCCTTGCTTTGCCAAAGATCAGTCAGAATATGAGAGAGGAAAATGAAGACTCAGAACAGGCCTTAATCTGCTGACTGTACTCTTCCCAGATTGGTTTTCTGTGAGTTCTTGTTCTTACCTTCTGTGACTGTTTGAAGAAGAGAAAAAAAAAAAAAAAGGAAAGGAAAGCACCTTTCCAATGAGATCCAAGCATTTAGATTGCCCTAAAAACTTGCATAAGAAAACTGATATTTAATAAAATTATTAGAGAGATCTGGCAGGTTCAATCAAGTGTGACATGGCCTAATATAGAATAAAGACTTGTGCTCTTTGAAAGACCACAAGATTGAGATGAATCCAAAAAGCAGCCAAGGAAGCAAATGCTCCATGGGGGACTACTGTGGCAACAAGCTCTTCTGGGTTTATGAGACCCACAGTACTCGTGTTCCTTGGGAGCCCCCACCACACTGGATGCAACAATTAGAGCTGATCTGGAAATGAGCAGCACATGTGATGCCAAGCCCAGCATTTCAGCCTACATGGTGCTGAGTCAGCATGCAGGACCAAACTGAAAAAATGCAGCAGAGCAGAAGCTCTCAAGAACCTGTTGTCGCTGAAGGTTTTATGTGAGACCTGCTGATGTTAATTGCAGCTTTCCATTGATATTTTTTAACTTTACAACAACTACAGTGATAGTGTTGGAGCTGGGGAGGACCCCAATAATGAGATTAATTTTATTTTGGATGTCCCCACTTTTAGCCATTCACATTTTTGCTAGCCAAGTAAACTCACATGAGAGCCAGTAGAGAGAAATGAGCATTTCTGGAGCACAGTTCATCTGCTGGTATTACATATCCACTCCAAGGAGAAATGAATTGTGCTCCATAAGTAGCTTTTTGTTCCCTCAGAATACAAAAGACATCTAGACAATTAGTTCAGATGCTGATAACAGGAGATATATCATGATGTAAGTGATACATCATGATAAATCTAAATGATATAACATTATTTAAATCCTAACTCAAGCACTTTATTTTTAAACCTTTTCACCTGGAGGTCACTTTCTCCTTCCCTCCCTAGACTACTCTAGGGGTTTTTTTTTCCTGTTAAGTATTCAGGCACTATACAGGACTGCACCTGTGGGAAAAAGGTAACCTGTGGGGTTATAATGAAAGAAAAGTGGAAAGTTATAGACACAGTTCTAACAGTATGGAAAATATAGGGGGAAATGTGGTTGCTACTCCCTGGATGGAATGCAGTCAGCATGCTCTACTTCCCCCACACAATAAAATCTAAAGGGGACTAAAGGGAGGTTAGAGCAGAGTGGAGACACCAAAGCCGAGCTCTGTCAAAAACCACTGCAGAGAAGGAAACTCAGCAATACTTTTAGCTGATAAACAACACAGCAGCCAAGGGTCATAAAAGAGGATGTCTTGCTGTTGAGCCAGCAGCCGTGGTGAAATTCCTCTCCTCGGGTGTAATACTGACACATATCTCCATCCCAAGCTTACCCCAGAGGTAATACTGATGTTGCCTACCTCCAAGGTACAACCACCCCTCACTGAACATGAGGTATGACTAGAGTCACTCAAGCTCCATCTGAATGTAAAGAAATAGTATAAAAGTGAGTGAAGAGTGGGGAGAAGTCAGGGAAGACTCCATTTTAACTTCTGGGATCAGTCAACAGGCTGAACCTGTCTTCTCCCCAGTAGGGATGCCTTGGATAAGAACTGTCCTCTACATGTGCTGAATGATTGTCTTGGGCTAACCTTGAATTATTGCTTTGAATATGTTTTTGCAGTCAGATACTACCACAGGCAATCCTTGAACCTTAACCTGCCACAATTTTATTAACAATGTTATTCCATAAACTGTTAGTATGAGTCTTTCAGGGTCCCTGGCAGTTGTTGGCAGCAGGTAACACACTCAAAGAAAGATGTGGAGACCGAGGAGGAGGTGTCTCTGTTGCTGCGTGACCCTGCACAAGTCAGTCAAACTGCCCTCTGAATCCAGCAGGACTGCTCAGTGAAGGGGCCCCACAATGGGACGCTGACAGGTTGGTTGGGTACAAGGGTCTCAGCTTTCCTGGGGTGCTGACAGACTAATCAAACACTAAAGGCTTGAGGAAATCTCCCCTTTTCATGTGACAGCACCACCTGATTTCCCCATCACACATAATTTCCCAGCTCTGCTGCTTCTAGCCTCTTTCCTCATTCTTTGCACTCTCATCTTTCTCTAATGTTATTCTGGTTACTACCTTCTCTGTAAGAGTTTATTACTTTTCAGAATATTTCGATTGTGGCAAAAAAAAAAAAAAAAAAATTTGACCACCAAAGCTCAAAAGGCAGTGCAGGATTTTATATATCCAGAACTATCCTGCACTGTGGTCACTGCTGTACTTCTTTTACATTTCATGAACATTTACGGAATGAAACAGCATTAGTTAGTGTCTTTTGATTGTAGATAACGATAACAACCGGTGCATAAGATTGATGTATATTCATGAGCAGAATTATAGCTGTACATGAAAGCACTACATTAGTGCTTGGTAATCAACATCTGCTTTACTTTTTTATTTTATTTTAAAGTTAGCACAGTCACTAATCAAAGATAATTACACCATTGCCATTTGAAATATTTATCACAAGTTCTGTAGTAGGAAGAACAAGAAGTACAGTTTTTTTCTGTACAGTTACATGCAGTACTAAAGCTGGGCCAGTAACACTGAGTTTGGCTTTGAAGAGCTTCTTTCTAGAGTTTTGGCATGGAAATAATAATTGAAAAGAAGAAATATTTTTTTTATCTGAATACAATCTTCTACTTAAGAATCACAAGTTGACAGTAAATATTAATAAGCTATCTGCAGGAGGAAGTACAGAATCACTGAATCCCCTCATAATGGTAAAACTAAGGCACAAAATGGAGTAAGCTTCTGAAGAAGTGACAAAATCAAGGACAGCATTCAGATCCTCTTGCTCTCACTCCTCAGATTTAGACAACCTTCTGAAAATAAGAATGAAAAGGAAGGATCATTTCCATTCTTTCCAAACCACAGAAGGATATGACAGTAATGTTTTTGTTGTGGATGACTACATATTAATTACATAAGTAGGATAAGTAAGAGGACAGCATAACAGTAGTTCGTTTACAACTAAAAAATGCACAAATTCATACACAAAATTCATACACAAAATACAAATGGAGGAAAGTTTCTAACTTTCTACATTTGGATTTGAATTAGATAACATTTATGTCTGCTCAGACTAGATGGGTAATTTCTTAACAAAAAAGAACAAACCTCAGCCTCTCCTCATAAGGCTTCTCCTCCAGACCCTTCACCATCCTCATGGCCCCCCTTTGGCCACTCATCTATGTATTGTAAAGGTGCATAAATGTTTGCTCATATATGTAAATTATTTAATTTGGCTTACAAAATTATCCAAATATTTGTTACCTCTTATTTTGGGGGGATTTTTTAGCTTTTTTAACCAGGGGCAATAATTTTCCATTTGTGTAAATCATTGAATGGGAATGTGTAATCATAATAGGTGAAAATTATAAACTCTTAATATTGTCTATCGTACCAGGAAACCTTAAACTTCCACCAGCACTGAGATGGGATACGCTGCTTTTAAAGAGTCCCATCTCATCAGTTAACACCAAAACTATTTTATCCCATTAAAATCATCAGGCCAGTAGCTAGTCACTAAAGGTGTACCGTACTGCAGAGTGTCATTATGTCATTATGGCTTTATTGGCACAGCCCTGAGGCTCACATCACCTGGGCCCCTGCAAAATTCTGCTTCAAGTCCTGGCAGTGCTGCCTCTTCCCTGTGGCTTTCTGGAGCAGTAAAATCAGTTCCATGCAATTTACTCAGGAAGGGTTGTTCAGGAAGGATCCTAAACCCAGGATGCTATCAACAATCTGTGAATGTAATGATCTTCTGGCACTTTTCAGATCAGTCCTGTTTGAACATCTAGCCATAAAATTAATTTGTGAGAACTGTGCTCCAACTCTGGTGCCTTCCTTCTTCCTGTTCTGTGATTCTTCTTTTACTAGCAATTCAAACTCCAATAAAACCCCAATGAAAGCCACAGCATGAAGTTTTGTCTAAAATGTGATGTGCTGCATAGGTGTCAGTTCAGATTTCTCAGAGGCAGACCTTAGCTCTTTTCATGTTGACCATTAACAAGGCAGAGCAGTTTAACACATCACCTTGGAAATCAATGGCTACATGCAGCAAAAGCTCAAGGTCTGTTCACGGGCACAACACGCTCCATGACCTGCCTGACAGCCATCCAGATGGGTGCCTTGTGACAGCCTGCACTCTTCTGCTCCAATGGCAGAGCCAAGTGGCTGCTGCAGCTGCCAGGGGCATGGACCTCATGCTGCCATCCACAGAGAGTCTCCTTACCGGAGCTGCTCTGCTTTAGAGGCTCCCTGCTTCTCCAGGCAGCAGTTTTGACTGAAGAACAGCCCTCACAAATCAAGGTTAGGCATCTTTCTGAATCAATGTTTTAAGGCAAATTTTCACCATGCTAATGCAGAATGAAAGAGGAGTCCACATCCTGCTGCAGCATGGACTAAGAAGTATCTGTGTATCAACCATATTTTGGCAATGGAGCCAGGTCTGGCTCTTCTGACAATGCCAGTAGAGGGATCTCTGCCTCCAGCAGATGGCAATTGCAGCAATTACAAAGTCCTACACACTTGGGGCCCGCACAGAGTCCATGTTGGCTCAGAAGTGGCTAATACTGGGAAATGAACATGGAGGATGAATCAAATAGGCAGGAAACCAGTGAAGGGTTACAGTGCCCTACCACATTGTTTTTTAGGATTAGTATCTTCTCCATCACATTTATGAGAACAGTTAAAGCTCTCAGGTAGCAAGGAATACAGCTGTACTCTCTCCCAAAGACAACAATTAAAACATAATCAGCAATCACTGTTTGAAATTGAATAATCCTTAAAAATGCTTAGTTTGAAACAGAAATTCACACAACTCTCACATTAAGGTCTGAATACTGTGACTACTTGAAGAATTAGTGACAGAGAAAGTTTGTTTCTCTGGGCATCCACTTCTTTAGGTCCTAGAGCAGCTTTGCTCATCTGTAGCTATTGAAGTGGTGATGAGCACAGCAAAAAGAGATGAGAAATAGCCCTGAACTCCACTGCAGAGTAATAAACACACCAACATGCCCCTTATAAGAAGAAATTACTTCAATCTCAGTGCTTGAAAATTAATAAGGGGGGGAGGTGACACATGAACAGCCACTGAAAGCAGGGCAGGATTTTTATTGGCAGTATCCACTCATTTATGCTGGAAGTTCACGTTCCTCATATGCTTAAGAATTAGGGTCCATTAAGTGGGAGGGGGACAGAAGAAGAATCATAGTCATTATTTGTCACAACACAGTGTGGGGGGTGAAAAAAGAGGAATACACCACTTTTTTGTTTTCCATAGAACAAACCCTCCCATTTCCATGAAAATGTGTTTAATTAAAAAAAAAACTGTGTGTTCAGAATCACACTAGTCAGGATTTAATAATAGAGCTGCTCTGTGGATCTTCATGTCTCCAAAAAGGCTAAAGCAGCTGCTGTAAAAACTGGATTGGGAACAACCCACAGATGTGTATATACTATTTGTAGCCTCTGAATGGGCTGGAGAGCCTCGCAGAGAGCCTAGAGGCAGTGGCAGACCATGGATAACTCTGTTCCCTGGCATTGGTAAACCTCAGAGTCACGTGTAAAGCTACAGGAGGTCCTGTGAGGCATCCTATTGGGAAGGGCAGGGGGCAGAATGGCACACAGCATTTCAGGAAGGCTGGACTAAGAAACAACAAGTCTCGACTTCTGGATACGCTGGAACTCGATTAAGTCAATATCCCAGTTTGGCCAGTTTCATATCATGAGCAGGAAAAATAATAACTTGAAGTGATTAACTACACAGCTAATTGTGTTACTTAATGCTGCACTATACATTGAAAATATCCTCCAAATGAGGTGAAATGGTATAGAATAACCTCCGGGTCCTAGCCAAGCCCCTTGCTGGTTGCTGCAAAAATTTATCCTGCTCTGGCTGGAACCAGGACAATTATTCACAGCAGCAAAGCTTTTGGATCTGCTCTGTCTTTCTAGATGGACAGGAGAGAAGTGAATTTGATGGGCTGGAGGAAGCTCTGATTAATTGTGCAAATTTTCTCACAACATTTGCATATATGGTTAGGTCTCAGTTAAAAATAAGGTATCTTGCTCCAATCGGTGTGGAATTTATTTTTAAAAACAGCCTAGAAGTGCAGGATCCCATGCATAAAACTAAAAGCAGTTTTGAACCAGGCATCCAATACATGCAGAAGAAATACATTTTGCTTACAAACTGAAATGCTTTTTGCCAGATCTAATATGCCATTTATGATGATGCATCATTTATGATGATACAAGCCACATGTATTAATTGCTGCTAATTGTATGCACTCTCCAGAGTAATTTAGGTTGCACTGGTATCAAGCATTTCAAAGTTTCCACAGTCTCCTAGAAGTTACGCTCCCTGATGGAAGTTGCAGTTTTTTGCCTGGAAAAGAGAAGGTTGCGTGGGGACCTCACAGCAATGTTCCAGTACCTGAAGGGGCCTGATGGGAAACCAGAGAGGGACCCTTCACCAGGAACTGTTGTGACAGGACAAGGAGTAATGGATATAAACTGAAAGAGGGGAGATTTAGGCCAGGTAATAGGAAGAAATACTGTACTGTGAGGGTGGTGAGACGTTGGAACAGGTTGCCCCTCCGCTTCCCCTCATGCAGGTGGGCTTGGGATTAGATGATCTTTAAGGCTCATTCCAACCCCTTAACATTCTGTGATGCTGTAATTTTTCATTAGCTTAATACGCATTTCAAAGTGCAGTGAACTGTTTCTGTTTTACCATTTTGATTATGCAAGACCATAAGCTGCTTTATGAATTATATTATAAAAAGCGTTTTCATTCTTAAATTGCAAATTACATAGCAAATGTGAAATCAAATAAGAATGCTGGGGTCTGAAGTCAGATTAGCAGAAGTACAGACATTTCTAAGGGAGATACCATAACCAGGGCCAAAAGGTGCAAACAGGTGCAACTTTTTGGAGTTAACTTAATGTCAGTAGTAAGTTCAGCCACTGTTTGAAAAGGAATTTACTTGTTTTGTGTCTGATAGAGAAAGGTTTGTGGCTGCCTGTAGGGCTCCTTCTTTACTCACATCACCAAGAATCCTTCATTCTCTATTTCTTTCATGCACAGACTAAATAAAATCCTGACCTAGTTCTCTCCTGAAAGTTGGCTGCCCTTTGTGTGACATCTTCTGATCAACTGAGGCGAGGAGAGAGCAGAGATGAAGAGTGAACAGAATTACCAAAGCAATGCTCTTGCCACTGAAAGGAGGGGTACTCTCCTGCTAGTCATCACAGAAGTGGTGCAGGGAGGACAAGGATTTCATTCTGAATGCAGAACAGCAATAATGTCAATATCTATTAAAGCTCCTCTTGGAACAGGAAAATCTCACACAGAGAATCCCTAACAGTCTCCCACAAGTGAGGCATAACATCTTCACGACTTGGACTAAAATGCTTAATTTTTTTTTGTACAAGTCTTACATTTTCTGAGGATAATTCTCCACACCTGTCATCCTAGCTTCTGATAGCAAAGTCAAAGATTCTCAGAATAATACTTCAGAGCACATTAAAGGAAGGAAATATTATTAAGAAAATGCCCAACAATTGCAGTGTCTGAAAGCAACAATTAAAAAGAAAATCAGTGTGAAACAGAAATGTACAAAGGCACATCTTGATTCCCATGCCAAGTACCTGGAGTTCAGTTGTATCAACCTATCGGGAAGACTGTGCCTAAAAATTCATAACTTGAGAGTTATTTACAGCTTACAAAAATCCCAGGTGAGCAAAACCAGAGGAGTAATTCCAACCTTTTCAGTGGCTTCCATCAGAAGTGAGAACAACATCAGAAAAGAGACGTTTGGCCAAGATGAGAAGAGGACATGGGAGAAGAAGGACAAATTAATCTCTTTTGAGGGCCACTACACTTTTGGTAGTTAAGACTCTCTCATCCTTCTTCTATATATATTAATCTCTTAAAGATATCTTAAGGAAGCAGCTTGAGTAGATGCTGAAAATGAACAAGTGTGTTGGCCTTGTTGCCAACACAACAAGGACTAAGACCAACCAATATGAAGGAATATAGCCCATAGTGTTTCTGTGACTGAACATTTACAGTGACAGACAGGATATATAAAGCCTGAGGATTTCTTTCCATCCTTCCTTTTTAGTTTACTTTGTGGAAGCACAAAACAATAATCCTCTTAGTCAGAAGCACAAAAGGAAAACAAAGACAAATCTTTATTCCAACTCCCCTACTTTATTCCACAAGCAGGAGCTATGCTAATTTATTCCCTTGGCTTTGACCTTTCTGAAGGAAATAGTCTTATTTTGCTACAACATTTATCACTGGGCCAAAATGTCAGCACTGTCGGTGGTGTTCTGTAACAGCACTTGTAACAATGGCTTGCATGCAAATCTGGAAATGGAGATACTGATGTGCTGGTGGATGTGGTATCTCCTCAAGGGGCACAAACAAAATGGAGTAACACAATCACTTTTCCCCAGTACAAAGACTCACAACTTGATTAGAAAAAAGGTCATGGAAGGCTCTGAAGGCTATATGTCTATGAAGGCAATAAAGGCAGCAGCAAGTTAGCCTAAACAGGTTTTCTTTACCAGTACCGTGATTTTGACAGTTTCCCTACCTAGTGTTTTTTCTTTCACTTTGTACTGATTTGCTCAATAATCTGAGTGGCTGCATTCATCTGAACCATGGTGCGTTATCAAGACTGCCTTGTTCTTTTATTGGGTCCCCCCACTAATGCTGTTTTTTAATTCATTGTCTGAAGTCAATACCACAATGAATCAATATGCTGGGTGTTCTGATGATAATAACACAGACTTCATCGACCAAAAGGGGCATTTCCCATGTTAGCAGTCATCTTGCATACCACTTAATGAGGCACCTATATTATGATGAGCAAAACACATATCTATGGGGAGAAATAAGATAGAATTGAGTTGTGATCTGTAAAACCTGCCTGCAGAGGCACATGGCAGCACAAAGGAGCACATGGGGGCACAGAGAGGCTTGTCTCCACCAGACCCTGGGGGGAGGAGGTGTCACAGGCAGACCCCTACAGAGAAGAGCCTGCCGGGAGCTGACAGACAGGTGAACAGTGAGTGATCACCCCATAAAAGGACATTGAGAAAGTGTGTTGCTGATGTGGCAACACGGGATAGATCAAGTCATATAAAGAAATCCTGTGCCTTGGAAAAGTGTATAAAACCAGCTCATTCCTTTGAATAAGCAATTCAGATTCCCTGCCGGTCTGAGTCTGTGATTCAATCGCCAGCGCTTATCTATTCTAACTGAGCTGCAAAAAGTCTATGCTTTATACATATATATACAGTATGTTTTGTGGTTTGTCACCATCAGTAACCTTGTCAATATACTGGTAATGTCATGTTTCATTTATAAGTCAACAGAATAGAATTTGAAGCAAATATTGCTGCAAAGATTTAAAGCAGGTAACAGAATTTATCTCACAGGACATACAAAAGGAAAGAGGTACAGAAGCTAGAACAAGGAAGGAGATATCAACCAGACTGTTGTTTTCCCCATGTGAACTAACAAGGGGTTATGATTGTTCTTAAAAGATTTTACACCAACTTGTTTGGTTACTGTAATTTTATCATTCGGCAATGGATTACCATTTCTCGAAGTGAGTGCAATACTGGAATCCACTTCTACTAACTTGACACTAGTTTGACTAGAGTGACTCTCACTTGAGTCAGATATGTCAGGTTTAACCAGTTTCAGTCAGTTCCTCATGTTTGAAATTAGACCAGACTCAATTGTTTATGAACCCACTGTCAGGCTCTATTTGTAGTCACATCTTTTCAACATTAAGTATAATGATGACTATGCTGAAATATATCAGAGATACGTTCTATAACCTAATTGCTAGGAGATATAGCCTATTTTTAAGTCTCCTGAATCTCACCTCTTCCCTGGGTAGAGCATTCATTCTTCAATGTACAGAGCCCTCTAAAAATTAAAATCTACTTTCAGGCTAACAGATGCCTGGTGACTGACTGAGGAAAAAGGGTATGAAAATAATTGAAGTTTATATTGCAGTTTGCCACAGAGCGTCAATACAGAAATTAGAGTTATTTAAACACCTTTGTGTAAGGATAATCTTTGTTTCACTATTGACTACAGGTTACGCTCTCAGGAGGGACATGTTTTAATCAATAAAGCCTCAGCATTACCAGGCAGTGTGATAAGATTCTGCAGCATCTGCTTTTATCAAGGTCCATGAGCATATTGCAGAAAGCCTCTGTGTGCCTCCACAGACCCTCTGCACTCCTCATCCCCACACCCTTGGTGCTACTGTGATTTTACGAGGATGCCAACAAGTTCTTTCCGCTATCAAGGTGCTCGAAGCAGGGCTGAAGTTAATAGCTCAGACCATACATGCTAATGGTTCTTAGTAAATTGATATGTTATTATTGCTTAATTTTGGTAAACATTCTTACAGGAAAGTAGTGTCTCAATTGCAGCCCATCTAAAATAAGCTCATTTATGCTAATGTCTTTCTCCTTGACACTCAGTAAATTCTTCCTAATGCATTAATTATGACTCCAGATAGACCAATGATTATTTCATATATGCTAATTAGGAATCATTTTATTCAGTCTGCCACACATATCAGTAAACAAGTGGAATGAATTCCCCACAGGGAGGATAAAAAGACAATGATTTTCCTTCCAATGAAGCTTAGAGAATTTACCCCACAAACAGACGTAATTAGAGAGAAATGAGGACTTAGAAAAATACAGTTACAGGTGTGAGAGACACCAAGAACATGTTCTTTCTCAGTGATAGAATAAAGCAGATTCTTAGCTAATTCCTTAGCCAAATCTCATTCTCAGTTAATGAGTTTTTACTATATATGATTAGGAAGTGCAACCACCTTCTACAAAGTAAATAAAAATTACAATCAAATTAGTTCCATTTGTGGCAGAACAAATCGACACCAAAAAAAAGTGTAATTTCAGCCCTAGGTGTGGGAGATATAGAAGGCTGAAGAAAATGGTGTGACACATCACTGTCATTTGCACTCATCGAATTTCAAGGTTAAAACATGGTGCAGAGAAGTTTTTGCTACTAATACTTGAGACCCTTACTGCTACTAAATCCCACAATTCTACAACTGGATCACGTACACCTCTTGTTCATGACTGCTGCATAACTAGTAAGGATATCTCCATAAAAACATAATTTCAGGCTTGAAACCAACCAAAGAGAAACATAAAATGAATGATAAAAAGTAACATCACAGGGTTATATATTGTTAAGAACAAACTCTTAGGACCTCATGACATAAATGATAATATATCGTAGGATGAAAGCTGTCAATATTTATGTGCAGGTCAAATCGATCCCTAAATATACATTTAGGGTTGAACTTGGAGAAAAATTTATTGTGTGTGGATATGACAATTTGTACTTGATTTTTTCTCTTCATGTCTTACATCAAGTTAACTCTGTATTAGTTTACACACTCAGAACCTAGGGTCCTGCTGAGTGCTTTCTGAAAACATTAATACATATTATAGACCACTGCAATCTAAATTCAACTACCAATTTTGATGTGTGAGCTAATCTACAACTAAATTTGGTCTTCCAAAATCAGCTGTTTCTGTGTTTAAAGGTTGACTGGTTAATATAGATCTAACAGTAACTCAAATAGGAAAATATCAACGTTTGAATGAACAGGCCACATACGGTTCAGAAAGAGATAATTACTCTGAAAGTATCTACTTTTTGGGATATGCAATTTTCTAGAAACTCTTTTTCAATCATAAGCATAGACCTACATTAAAAAAAGAAAGGAAAGTGAGAAATTGCCTTTGAGAAATCTGCACCTAATTCTATCATGAAGCCTATGACCACAGAAGTGGGATGAACTGCTCTGTCCTAAGAGAGACACATACTATTACCTGCAAGGAAACAAAGTACAAATTTTTACCTTAATTATTCCAGAGTCTGGGAGTGTTGGGATGAAACCTGAGCCAATTACTAGAATCTAAAGAAGTGAATGGCATCTTACAAAGATCCCAAAGAATATCAACCTTATAACAAATTAATGCTGTCAGATGTACTTTCGTGTGTTAGTTAGGCTGAAGAGCATGAAAGTACCTTTCCTTAGGCAGATGAATCGAAACTTAAAGTGACTACAAATTAATGCACAAATAAATGTAAAATTAATGTATTCTTAATCCTTAAGAATATGTTGGTTTTGGATTTTGTGTTTCACAGCAGTGAGCAGTCCATAAAAGCTTCCAAATTCATCTGGCGAATAAGCTGTTGCGAATTATTTGTGGGTTTGTGTTTGTTGTTTTGTTGAGGCTTCTTTTTATTTTCCTTTTTTTATTTTTTGGGAATTTGAAAAACACTTTTAATCAACTGAGACACAGAAAATACAGTACTGAAGATATACCATCAAAAGCAAACATCCTTGTGTGAAATCATCCCTCTACATTTACACCACCATCATCTTTTTTTTTTCAAGCAAGGCAACCCCTTACTATCAGGATCAGCAGGCATATGAAGTTATTCCTAATGAAGGTAAAAAAAGGTTGAACTCTGCTAATGACTCTCTGAAACATTAAGGGGAAAAAGTCTAGGATTATTAAAATTAACATCAGTCAGTTTAGACAGAAAATCCTTAACTGTCCAGTTAGATTACCCAGCCATTCAGACTCCATGCAGATAAACGCTACTTACAGGCTGTTTAAACTCCACCACAGTTCTAATGAATGCAGAATAGATGAGTTTAAAAAGCAAGCATCTTGGAAAAAAATACTAGAAAACGTAAATTTTAATTTCATTCATGTACTTCTGTGTATGGGGGCTGATACCCGGTTGAGTGGCTGCTGCAGTTTATGGAAAAGGTAATGGAACGTCGGATGGGTACTGTTCAAGAGCATTACCCATAACGATCACATTGTAAGCTATTAGCAGTTTTAAATATATAAATATATTACAGCTAATGGGATATGTGTTTACGGCAACAAAGCAAGGTTATTTTGCCACTATTTTTTAAAGAGAAGAAATTGAAATACTAACCTATCTGCTTACTGTGCTATTTAAAAGGGAGACCATTCCCTTAATGTTAATTTAAACAAAGTTATGAAGAGAAAAGTTAAACTTTTGTACAATGTATTGAAAATTGATTAAATGATAATGATGGTCCCTTGCTGGTAGTAGAGCAGTAGCACGCTTCACTTGTCTTTCAATACACTACCTTAATATTCAGATATATCTATCCCACAAAACGTCAAATGAAACCCCATGGAGATCCAAATTTTTACTGAGTTTTAGTATACAGAAGTAGGGTAAATTTCAATGAACTAATTTTTTTTGTCCTTCACAGAAATCAAAAGCTACAGGAAACAGTCTTAATTTTATTTACATCTTCAACAACCATCTTCTCACTGGAAAATGTACATGGTTTTGTTAGTTTTCTAAATTTTTTATTTATTTTTGAAAAAAAAGAAATTAAAGCCCATAGCTGAAGGTACACAATCAATTTATTAACACCTATTTAACACTGCTCATATTAGTTACTGACTTCATGGAAAATTGGACACCCCAGTAGGCTTCTTCACAACATGGACATGAAATTTTCACTTACATGGTTGATCCTGCAAGCACAATGGCATCTTCTTGGAGGAACAGTGAGAGTGTGCAAGGCAGGGATAGTTTGCTACTAACTCCACTATCCTCTGCAGCATTTCACACTTTTGGGCGTTTCACTATTCACTCAGATTTGGGTTCCGTGTTTCTAACACACCATGATTAAATACAGCATGATTAAAACAGAACTTTGCCACATAAAGTGGATTGGAAACAGGTGGGTCTCCTCAGTTAGTCAAGGAAGACAGAGAGATAGTATATTAATAACACCAATTAATAAAGCCTTTTGAGTGCAACTCCGCTGAAGAGTCATTGTGAATACAGGTTCCAACCCCAGGTGGCATTTCTAAACCCGTGACAGACAGGGCGTCTCAATGTTTCACAGCTCACTGCTACACATATACGACCATTTTGCTATCAATGTTTTTGTATTAGCAACTGGCTTTGAGCAACTTTCTACTTTTCATAAGTTTCATATGAATATAAAGAAGAAATTGATTTCCTGATCAGAAGTTGCATTTATATTCTGACATTCAACCCAGTTACTTCCATTTGTTTATGAAAATTCTTGTTCCACCGTTAACATTTTCAAGAAAATGGTATCATTATGCTCCTTATAATATTCCAGAGGGAAGGATCTGAAAATGCTTTGCTGCATTTCAACTTACATTTGTTTAAAAGCACAGAATTTATTTGCAAGCCATTTAGGATTTGATTTCTTGTTTGTGGGGGTGGAGAAGCAGTGCTGAGGGAAGAGGAAGCAGCAAAAGTCAGGCACTTAATTTTCAAATCTTGGAATTATATTCTTTTTCAGTGGACACAAAACTTATTCTCTGGTCAAGACTAACATCAATTATATGAGTTTTAGAACTTTCATTAAAATGGATGGTAGTTTTAATTACTTAATACATAATTGCTTCACAATTAAGCCCAGTGATGTTTGTGGAGATGATGTTGGAGGACCAGTGGAGCACAGTACAGTTTAGCCAACTAAACTAACTCCCAACACATCTCCTCTACTGAGGTGAGAAAAGGTCCTACACTAAGGCATCCTCCTGGCACCTTGCTGGAGAGGTCCTGGCAGAACCCAAGTCTCTGTTCAGCTTTAATCTTTGGCATTGCATGACCAACACAAACACACTTTGATCTAAAGTGAGAGCTTGACTCACATTAAAATGTCAGATGATCCGTTAGGAGTATTTATGAAAAGAGTGTGGATCTTGAGAAATACCTAGAAACCCAAGTCATATACCACAATTCTCTTATGCTAGAATCTGTGCAAATGTAAAACCAAAGATTATTGGTATTCTAAAAATAATTTGGAAACATACACAGGTAACACTGGAGAAAATTCATTTTTGTAGCTTGTTTAGTAAGATGTTCGTAATGTGTTGGTTTATGAGTAAAACATTTTAGTTTAATTTAAGCCAGAAAGGAAATCAGGAGATGGAGAATGTAAAGAAAACCTTAGCAAGGCATTGTAGGAAGGATGAACTCTTTACCTCCATGCTTAGAAGCAGCCAGTAGAGAATAAACACACCCATTATTACATCCATTTACTGTAGTTGAAATAAAATGCCTTGTATTGGTGATAGTGTAATCAGAAATGCATTCTGTCCTGGAGCAGGGTTCCTCTGACACTGAACTCAAATCCATGCTGAGGTTCCCACTTGCAGGTGCAATGACACACTGACACACTTCTCTCCTTTCAGCTTACCACATATCAGTCTCAACCTCATAAAATATTCAGCATTAGGACTTTCACATTCCATTAAGTTTATAAAATTCTATTTCATATTTCTTTAAGACCATTTCTACAGATACTATTTTGTTATATTTAATGACCAGTTCAGTAAAGTAACCTTAAAAAAATCTCTTCTTTGGAATATTTAGGAGTTACACTTACATTTAGGAGTCAAGATGATCCTGCTTGACCAGCAAAGTCGACCATTTTTTGGTCTCAGTGAAAAAGAAAACAACATTGAAACAAAGCTGGTGTGATTACTCACCAGTATGATTGAGAATTGAGTTCCATTATATCTATGTATGACAGCAAGAGCATTCAGCACTCATACAGAAAAAAAGAAAAAGAAATATTCAGCAAATATAAATATTATACATGTTATGTAGAGCAAATTCAAAAGCCCACTGATTAGAAAGAGACTGCAGCAACTGTAATCAAAGTTTTGATTTGAATTTTTTGCTTCTTTGGCTGTTTCAAAGGCTTCTTCATTCTCTAACATAATATTATAAAATTTAACAAAAGGAAGCTGAATGGGCATCTGAAATTTTGGAGTTGTTCTTCACCTTCTCTATCATTATTCCTAGAATTTCAGGGAAATGTATCCAGCTTGAACACATCCTCAGATTCCTTGGCTGAAATGCTGTGTGCCTACAAATCACCAAAATGTACTTCTCTGAACAGAACATCCTTAGGGAGAAAGGGAGGTATGAGTCCTCCTGCTTCCATACAGAATCGAAAACCTGAAAGAAAATTAGCTTAACATATAGAACTAATTCTAATCATTCATGTCTTTCACGCGTGTTAGTTGAGCATTCCCATTGCTCCACACCTGCCTTGATAATCACTACAAAGTATGACTTGAACATCAGACTGTGTTGACATTAGAAAGTAATTAGTTTTAATTTGTTGTTAATGATAAAAAAAACCAGTGATGGGGGTTTGTTTAAAACTCTGCATCTCTTTTACTGTGATTTTTAGTTAGCCCCATTTTTATGATGCTATAAGACTACCATTCCTGATCACATTACTCCTTTTTCATACAGGTATTAATCTTTCATGGATAACGTGGCCTGTTTCTAATGAATGCCTTAAGCCTTAGAATAAAAGCACTCAATTTGGGTTCTTTAGAAATAGTGTCTCATTGAAACTACATAGGAGATTGATTAAATACCTTGCTGTCCAAATGCCTTCGGAAAATTAATGGACCCAATCGAAGTAAAAACCTCTATGTTCTTTTCTTGTAACAAAATAAGGACAACCTAAACGTAAAAAATTGCCAAGGAGATTATATAGGCAATCAGCTGCTAACAATGCTTTTCAAAATGAGCCAATGTATCAACATTATACAGAATTCAGGCTTTATTCAGGCTTCATTGGGAAGAGCAATTATACCAGAGAAATAATAGTAGAATTTTCTCTCTTGTTAATAAAGGGTAGTAGTAGAATTTTGGAGATTATCATAAAACCAGTGAGAAATTTTCAAACTGAAAGAGGGCAAATTTAGGTTAGATATACAGAAGAAATTCTTTGCTGTGAGGGTGGTGAGGCACTGGAACAGGTTGCCCACAGAAACTGTGGATGCCTCATGTTAGAACCCACATCTGAGACAGGGTAACTAAGGTTCCTGATAAAAATCCCTTGGGCTGAATTAGAGTGAAAGAACACTGAATGGCCAACGCATATATGAAGAAGATTTATTTTAAAACTATGTAATTGCAGTGGAAAGAATGTATGTGGCCATTTTGGTTATTTTCTATAGAAGCATGAAAATTCATGAAGAAAATATATAAGTATCCTAGGTTACAATGTAAGATGCAACCAAAAGCATGTATTCTATTATCATCTTCACGAGCTGTTGAAGAAGGCGGGGCAATGTTTGTTATCTCCTACCATGACTCATCCTTGATAACTCCCTCCGGAAGCTATGTCTGTTTAAAGGGCAATTAAGGACCCACCAAATGACTCACAGAATTACATCAACCCATTGTGAGATGCTCCACCCAGGGGGAGGAACCAAGCATTCCCACCTGGATATAATCTGGGGTTTGGAACAGCACAGGCAGTCTTTACCTATGGGACTCCCAGAGGACAAGGTCTATACCACTGGACCTTCAGGTGAAGACCAGATCCTTCTACAGGATCACTGCTTCAACAGGACCACTTCATCTGGACTGCTACCACCACCCTGTATCCTGACTCTGTCGGTGTTCTTGTACTATTGCATCTGTTTTAATTTTCCTATTAAATTATAATATATAATTCTGACTTGTGATCTCCCACTGATTCTAAGATTTAAGATTAGGTGTTTTTAGAACCAGATATGAAAAAGCAGGAAAATATAGATCCATTGCTTATTCCTATCTCAAATAGCTGGATGTGGGTTTCCAGACTGGCATCAACATCAGCTTCTGAGCTCTCTTCTGCCAGTTACATGTGCCTAAATAAGCATGTGGGGAGCTCATTTCACACTGCTCTGTAACAAGAAAAGGCACATATCACCTTACTGGAAGAGCACAGGAAAAACCCATCAGGACAGCAACCTAGTCCTACCTCACTTCTTTATGTAGAATGCCTTGACACTATGTATTTTGGGGAGCAAAAATATGTCTCTGTATTTATTTAGTATGTGATGCCATGGAGTTCCCTAAGATCCATTGATGCTACTGGACTGGAACTAATAACTAAAAATCTTCAGACAGAACTGTCAGTAAGGTTAGTTGCCTGCAGAGAAAAGACTACCATGAATTTGGAAGTGTATTTTAGATTATTTTGCTCTGTGCTCTTATATGCCTACATCTGAGAACAAATTGGTATGCTGACAGTCAAAAAATGAAGCAATTAAAATAGTGGAATTTAAGGTGCTGCCAGTATCACATGAAACTGCAGTGGAAGAGTCTGAAGTTTAAGAACAAAATATGTAAAAAGAGGTAAGCAGCAGCAATACTCTCTGAATCAGGCATTTAAATGAGTGGCCAAACAAAGGCACTGAGGGCTCACAAAATGCAGGACATAAGGACATTTTGCAGAAGGTAAACCTGAGAGACATGCTGAAAGCCTTTCTAGAATACCTGCCTTAAGATATGGCAATTTAGTAAAGGAAGAAAGCTTTAGACAAAAGAATACAAGCTGGCTATATGTGGATATGAACAGGAGAGTTCCACAAACAGGTGAAGAGAGCATCCCTTTAAACCTCAAAGCCCCAGGGTGCACAGGACCAACCTGGACAGAGAAGTCAGCTGGCTGGCATCCCTACAATATATATCTAGGGAGATGAAGTGCACAACAGCATATGCTGCTGTGGAGCCAAGATGGGTCATCACTACAACTGGCTTCCCCTCTTACCACGTTACTACATTCTGTCCTTCTGTTAAAATTAAAACCAGGCTCCCACTCCCACAGCTGGATAGGTTGTTGTGTTTAAATTACGTCCGTTAATTTCAGGATTCCGGTCTGCAGAAGTCTCTACAAAACCGCTCATTACAACTTTCCAAATTTCGTAACAAACTCAAGAATTATATCCTTAAATTTCCCTCTATCAAAATACGCCATCCATCAGAAAACGCAATATTCAAAGTATCGTAACATTGTGTCAAGTAAAAATTGTGAACTTTTCCTTCCTTGAAAGAAAGCATTACTATGTTTAAAATGTTATATTTTCTCCAACAGCCCATCTCTAATGTGAAAATTAATGTGCCCTGCCCGAGAGCCTTTGCAATGATATTGAATGCATTAAAAATTGCTGTTTCTATTCAATACTGATTAGTTGGTTTTTAAAGTATAACATGGCCAGCCACCATTGAATTTTATTGATGTACATTTTTTATTACATTTTACATAGCATAAAATTAATTTCCAAATTATTATCTGGTTAGCAAACATTCTAGCTAATTTGAGATTTTGAAAAATCCTTCTTATGAATTAACATAGGAAAAAGTGTAGGAGGACTTGAAAAGTGTAGTATTGTGGTAGCTGCCAGAAGCACTTCAGTAGTGTGGCAATACTGATGGCTAATCCCAAAGAGCCTCATCATGCGCCAAAGCATCACAACAGTTAAAATAACCACAGAAATCAGTGCTTTTTATCACAACTATTTAAGAAAAAATATATTTTGCCTAAAAATAATAGGCTTTATGGTTTTCAAAAAGGAAATTAAAGAAGTGTTCTAATGATTGTCTTCATTTGATTCTAATTTTTTTAATAAAAAACCTCATCATGTGAAGGAATTACTAGCTAGAAGGTGTTGACAAAAGGGGTAGATGTGTCTCCAAATATTTCCATTAATCTGGCATATTTTTAATACAATTGAATCATGAAAAAATTAAGAATAATAAAAATATTGCAGTTTCAAATAAATGTCCTTATTTCTTTCAAATAAAGTAATTATAAAAAAGAGTTACAATGTGAAATTGTGTGGGCCTAGGACGTCTGAGTCATCTTTAATCTGTTGTAACTAGTCAGCACTGAAATTCAGACTGATGAAATAAATTTCACAGAAGCATTCCCAGTTTTACTTGGGTTTGTACAATCATTTTTACAGCCTACAGCCCACGCTCCTGTGACCTACATCTATTCCAACAGAGAAGCTCCAACTTCATGGACCATTTCCTTGGTGTGTGGGGCAGTCATCCCCAAGGGGTGGCCTCTTTCTGGCCGGGTGGGCACTGGTGCAAAGACCAAACCACGCTCCTCTCCTGAGCAGGGCATCTCCAGCACCAGCCAGGAAAGCTGAGCCGAGCCCTTCCTGCAGTCAGGCAGTACTGACACCGAGGTCTTGCTCCGCTTCAACTCATCTTCGTAGAAAATCCAGTTTTTTCCTTCATCTAAAGTGAGATTTTGTCACAAGAAAAGGGAAATGCTGTGTAATTATTGTAGCTGCCTTATTTTTTATGTAGTTTTATAGCTAGAGAGGCACCTTTCCATGACTTCTCTAGAGATACAAACCAGAGTTGACCCAGTCTCTAGGAAAGTTACAGGGCTTCTGTTCAGCTCTCAACTTAAATGAAACCCAGCATTGCTTTTTGCAACCAAGCACCACCTGCATGGGGCTGAAGAAGTTCTTTAGTGTACATTGTCTAACACCTCTTGTCTTAAATGTTGCATCATTAACTTTAAAACTAAGGAAAAGTAAAAGGAATAGAAAATGGTGATTTTAGAATTACTTTTAAAAGAAATCCTCATGCTGGCATGAAGATCTTGGAAAAGTACTGAGTACTGTTTCCCAGTTTTAAAATTATTGAGGAAGACAATATATTGTGAAAACAGCAGTTATTGAAGCAATGTGAAGACAGGAACAGGTTGCCCAGAGAAGCTGTGAATGTTCCATCTCTGGAAGTATTTAAGGTTAATTGGGACAGGGCACTAAGCAACCTGGTCTAGTATAAGGTGTCCCTGTTCATGCCAGAGACTTGGAAGGAGATGATCTTCCAACCCAAAGCATTCTAGGATTCTATGAAGATCTAGGCCTGGTGAACTCAGGAAGTGGAAATATGCCAGTTGTGAGCTGCCTCTGAGGGGGTAGTGAAGGCACGTGTTGTCTGCACATGTGAGCTGCTGAGCTTGCTGCCCCAACGAACATATTGATGCCAGAATGATTTTTGCTTTTGTATTTCCTTCATATACAATCGTAGCTCTATTGTTGTATAGTTATATAGTTCCTAGCTAGCCCCAGAACTTTTCTGTACCCTGATAGGTAGAGAGACAAAACACATTCCAGAGGCTCCAAGCCAGGGGGTCCAAGGCCCCTAACCTATCTTGGTTCTTCCTGGGAGCCAAGGTTGAAACCAGCTCCTCGAGACACATTTCCATAAATAAAATTTAGTTCCTATCTAAAGGGGGCCTACAGTAAGAGGTGGAACTGAAAGGGGGAATTACCTCACCACTTATGTCTCTAATTGGGGATTTTTGTCAATCGTGCTAATTTGCTAAATTTATAAAACTCCATTCACCCCAGGCAGGGGTGGGCATTTTCTATATCTGCCCCTTGGACGCCTCCAATAAAGACCAGCCTTNCCCCTTGGAGGCCTCCAATAAAGACCAGCCTTTATATTACCTCCTATACTCATACTGTCTCAAAAGTGTGTTGTTTTATTTCTAGGTCTTTAAGGCATCAATATTTAGTCTGCATCCAGAGGCTTGGCAGGGCCTGTAAACGAGTACTAGTTCTCAGACTAAGTACTAAAGGGCAGCAACATCCTTGGTTGTGCCTGGTTTGTCCTCTCTGTTGGCACAAGTATGCCTTGCACTTGAGTGCTTTATCATCTGTGCTATGCTGATGGAGGATGGAGCCAAACAGTGACCATCCAGTCCCGCTACCAAACTGGAACAGACCTGTCCAGACTCTGCACTCCAAAGATTTTCATTTAGAGCTCTTAGCATATGCCTCTTCTGGACCCCTGAGGTCTCCTAAGGTCTGCTGTTGAGTGCAGGGCTATGCCTGAGCAGTGTGGATGCACCTTGAATCCACAGAATGGCTTTGGGCTGGAACACAGGCTCAGGATGGTACTCAAATATAAATCCCACCAGACTGCAGAGGCGTAAATGAACTCTTCAGTAGTATGTGAAGGGAAAGCAATCAATCTGAATGTTAGCAGCTGTTCCCAGAATCAAATATCCAGAGAGGGTTTGAAGTACAACATCTGAGAAGATTTTGTAAATGAGGAGAGCAAAAAATCTACTTGCAAATTCCAGTAAAGCATTCCCATCCCTTTGATTATATCTGATACTCTAGAAATGTTTCAAGCCTGATGCTCACAGGAGTGGTTCTATTTTTTGTAAGAACAAGAGAAATAATCTGCGGGGTTTTTTTCTGCGTTGTACCAAATTATTTCAAAATGGCATAGCACTTTTTCATGCTTAATCCTTTCTAAATTTTGTTATGCTTTGATTTATTTTAGCAAAGTCAGTTTTGTGATAATACTGTGTATTTTTTTCTATAATAAAACCAATTTTAATGTACTCATTTTCTTCAGAGCCTCATAAAATGAATTACTAAACAAATTAAATCTCTGTCTCACCCGGTATCTGATGGAGTTGTCCATGGTATGGCAGTAACTGAAGTGACCTATTTGAGAGATAACTTCTCATTAGCTGGCTATGAGGGAGAGGAGCCTCCCCAGGGAATAAGTGTAGTAGAGTCTTGGGAGGGTATATCTTTCAGTTTGATGATTCAACTTGCACTATTCTTATCCCTGAGGCACAGCAAGATTGTAAGGGGCATACCTACTGTTCAGAGTGCCACAGGAAAATGTTCACAGCTGCAGTCTAATATTGGACTTCTTCTGGATATTCTGGAATAGTATGTCCGACTTCTCCTGGCACATGTAAGGAACAGCAGATTATGTACAGCTCCTTCACCACCCAGAATGCTCCCAAAAAGCCCAGAGGATAGTTTGACAGAAACTACATGGTATTAGTCTATTTTTTAACATGGGAAATTAGCACTCAAGTTCATATATTCCTCTGTGATGTCATGCAATTTGTGTTTGTGACTAACACTGTCTTGTCAACAAATGTCATAAAGCACAGAGATAAGGAGCCATGCAGGTCACTTGAATTAGAATTAGACAACAAATGTAATAGAAAAACCCTAAATCACATTTGTAAGATACAGGAGAACCATCAGACTGGGTTCAGGCAATGAGCAAACCTCTCAGCAGCAGAATTCAAATGGCAAGAACAAATGTGAGAGGCTCTCACTGGTATCTTTCCTTATTTACCCACAAAGTACCAGGGAGTGCGTCCAGCTTGGGGTTGGTACTAAGTCAGACCCGAAGTCTGACAGCCAGGAAAACCTCCTGCCCAGCCTCATGGAGGGACTTCAGTACACTACCCCAAAAATACAAGCAACCAATCTTCATGATGTGTAAACCTTCCTCCTTGGAAACAGGAGTAAACCTGCTGCATGAGTGGAACTATAAAGACACACTGCAAGGTATCAGGAAGACTACAGTAGCATGACAGAGCCCATTACAGAAGTCATTGCTAGTATAGCAAAATACCATAGGTGAAACCTTAGGTGAACAGGGACCCCAGCCTATGAAATAGGTTCACAAATGAGCAGCCAAAGAAGAGCTCTAAGCACAGCAGGCAGCACTGTGTTCAGAGGCAGGTGTAGAACAGCAGCTCATAGACAACAGCCGAGTGACTGTCGTGCTCGGGGAGCTGCAAGCACCAACCATACCTGAATGCTGCTGCCAAGGGACAGACAACTAACACATGGACAGAGACATGACAAGCAAGTGTACAAAAATCCCAGCCATCAAGTGATCAAAACAAAACAAAGAAACCGACCAAAAATCCCCAAACCAAGCCCAAATATAAACAGTGAAGCTGGTGTAACAGCAGCTGTGGAGTCCATGTTTCATACTTGCCGGCAGGCTAAATAATGATTGCACGTCAGGGCCTGTTTTCTATTATTACCTACTCTGCCGTAAAGGAGACAAACTCAGAGATAGGGAAGATTCCAGGTCATGATGAGGGGACTTGGCATTCTAGGGCAGATGGTAATGCAGATGCAACTAGAGAGAACAAATGAGAAACCTTCCAAAGAAGAAATGCAGTCATAGTGCTGAGAAAATCCTTCATCGAATTTGAGAATACAGATGAGAAGCTGGATGTTTGCTTCAAAAGCCAGTATGCTGGAAGGACAATGAAGGCAGTGAGGACTCATCTGTCCAGCAGCAGACTAAGCCTTTGCAATCCCTTGCAACAGAACCCTCTGGGTAAAGCAACAGAGCAAATATTAGGAAAAAGAAGGCAACTGTGCTTGTTTAAAACAAAGAGGTTGCAACAAGAGTGGAATTTGGAGGGACTAGCAGAGTAACAAAGGATTTGGAATAGGCACCGTGAAGTCCATCTGCTGCCATTAGGTTTGACTGCTAGCTGCTGTTGACCAAATTATAAAAAGTTCTGTCATTAAGTAGTTAGTTTAGATTTAGATACATGCAGTCCTCTCAGTTTATTATCTAATGTGAAATACTCAGAGCAGCAGACACAAACAGAAATGTTATGTTCCCTACAGCTCACAAAATCAAATGCCTTTCAGTTCCAGGCTTTAATTTATAGTCTTTCTTCCAGGTGGTGGCAAGGCACAGATCCAAAGTACAGTATGGCTTGCACCAGATGTTGGCACTCATGCAAGCCTAATTTTGGCAAGCAGGGGAAGAGTCAGGGCATTGAGATGCCGTGGCAGCCATTCTGGTGTTGGCTTGGTGCCTTGAGAGCATGGCAGAATTTCATGTGTGTGTGTCAGCTCCAGATACTTCTCCCAGTTATTTTATGTTCTTTAAAGCAAAGCAAGTCTCCAGCTGTTATAGTGTGGAGAAGCAAATTTTAAGCAACCAAATGAGTGTATCTGATACAGAAATACGTAGAAATGTTTGAACTTGCAGAGTCTGAAACTCTGTCTCTGCATGTCAATGCATTGTGCTCTTCAGCCTGATTCAGATGGGCAGCAATTTAGATGACAATGATGATGTTTTAATTACAAGTATTTCTAATTTTGGCTTTTACTGAGTGCAGCGTTGAGTCAAGATAGAACTTAACATTTGTACAACAAAATTGACTCAAATAGTACTGTAAACTCCAAATAGTTGGCCTATCAAAAACCCACATGAAACGATGCTCAAGTAGTGCTGATGTTTGAATTAGCAGCATCATGAAAAAGCAGCCACAGATTACAAGCTGAAGTGAGCAAACTCAATTGCTAAACACAGATCATGTACTGCTTTACTATTTGCCTATTCTCTCTTGAGCATCCTGGATTGAATAGAGCAACTTTCAGTTCAGCAGTGGCTGACATGAAGCTAAAGAGTATTCCACTGCTACAAAAAGCATGTGAAAAAGCAAGCAAAGAATCATAAAATGGAGAGCTGAACCAATGTTCCTCTAATTCAGAGCTGAGAGAATGGAGGTTTAGAGATGAAAGACTACCTCCTATACATGTAAGGGATAGGGAATTAAATAAAGGCATTATATGGACATATGGCAAGGGCAGTTGCAAGGCATCCCTGAAGCCTAGGTAAGCATCCAGGTGGTAACGTGGCAGGAGGACGTGATTTGTTCATCTCTCAAATTTTGGTGCTGTAATCCTCACTGAAACTTTGTTAACTATCACTGGTAGATATGCCTTAACTTAAGTTTAATATAAATCCAATTTCAATAGGATTATGTGGGGATTGGCTCTCTAGAAAAAATATGGAAGGGAATTAAGATACTTCTGAGAGAAATCTTCATCTAACGTGTCCTAGTTAGCAGAAGAGACACACACCCTCTTTCAGACATGCTAAAAAGCCTTATCCTGGGGCAACATGGCAATGATTCAAGAATATAGACAAATCTTTTCATATCACTGGATATGCCTTGCATTTTAATCATTTGACAGAGAAGACAGCCAGGGGTCTGAAGACAGTAGGAGGCAAAGTGTGGGGTGGGGCTTTATTTGGTTCACTGATCATGGATCAGTTACCTGAGGCAAAAAAAGACTCCAATAAGAGATCATGCAATGCTACTAACACCAGTTCTATTTCCAGGTGCATCAGAATTTAGCCTCAAATTAAGTCAGTAGTGTGGCTCCATAGTTACCCTGGTCTAATTCACAGTGTATCATTGGCTTTGTTACCAGGGAAACTGGCTGCTAGAAGAGGGTTGAGGTTTAGGATGAATATTCTCTGTTGTGGACAAGACAAGAAATACGTAATACTGGAATAGTGTGCATCAGTTGACAGTGGCCAGTACATTTTTCTTTGAAAAAAAAAAAACCAAACCCTGAATTCAACTCCCTCGTTGGTGATGACCAAGGTGATGATATAACTTTAGCTAAAAGCCACCTATGACAACTGTTGTACAAGCAAATGTACATAACTTCACAAACAACCTTAAAAATCACCAGCACCAGACATTGTAGCGTTTTATCTGCAGTGAGCACTACAGTTGGATGCTTGAGGTATCTTAGCTACCAATTCTAAGATTAGTTTTGAGTACATCACATCATTGTTTGTGCAGCATATTTGATATCAAATAACAGATCTTCATGCATTTATCTGTCTTTCTTAGATTACTAAAGGTGTCCCTCATAGCAACAATTTCAAATGAGGTGATGGTGGCAGGCTAAGAGCAGCATACATTCTTTTCATAGCTTCCTCTGCTTTTTCACTGTTGACTTCTCTCTGAGAGGCACATGAATACCTTGTTTATACCTTCACCTTGTGTACAATACACCAAACCAGATCACCCAAAACACCTGACCTGAACAGTCTTGCTCTGTGGACGTAATGAAAGCCTGCCTGAACTGGTGAGAGCTAGAAAAATCAGAAGCTTAAAGAGAAGTGCATTAATAACCTCTAAGTAAACACTATGGATATTTTAAATCTACATCAGGGATGTAGCCACTACTTTTAGTAATACAATTATAACAGCAAGGATTTTGAAAGGAGACTGATGGATTTAAGAACCCCTAATATTTGTCTATTAAGTCACCAAGAGCATTTAAACTCATTAATTTCATAGCTGATGTATAAAGTCATATTTGTTAAACTTGTTTCTATGTTATGCTTGTGAACTGCATGCACATAGAATAAAAACAGTTTTGAAACTCTGTCATTTCAACAATATGCACTAGATTTTTTTCTGCAATGTTTCAAAAAGGAGTCTACAAAACACAGAGGTCCATTAAAATATTTAGCATCTCTCTATAAACAAGAAAGACAAACCACTCTCTCTATATAATTTCAGTCTCTAAACACTTAAGAGAAAACAACAGGAAAGGACATAATCCATGCCCGCGTGCTGGATACAGGGGTACGTCTGCAGGAGTGTGTGCACTGTGTTTGTGTGTGCACACTGAGAAGAAACTCAATTTAATTTAATTAGCTGGACCTCTGTACTAACAAACTATTTCTACCTGTGAAAATTACAGAAGCCTTTGATCTATGATTCCAAGTAAAGGGGAAACCAACTTACTACTTACCCAGTCATTTCCCACACTGTCCTATGCTTTCCACAAAGGGCAAAAAGTGCTGTCAGCCCTTTGAAAAGGGAATACACCTTGGTTGCAGGAGAGAGAATTATGAAGAGCATTTCTCAGAAGGCAGTTTATCAACAGACGGCTTGAGTGGGGCTTGCAGCCTATGCAAAAGGAACAAACACTTCCCTTGTGATTTATTTCCCTATGAACCTGTCAAGATTTGCTCTCCCCAAATCCCCTGGGAATCAGTTCTCTCAGGTAAAAAATCCAGGCCTTCACTTTTTTTGTCCTTACTGGACCAATAGTCATGTCTAGAGCTGTTAATTCATATTTTAAAAGGTCAGATTTCTTTAAAAACATGAATATGCCACAGAGCTACGTTACAAAAGACCCTCTATCCCATGATCCAAGTGCCAAAAGAGGATGCTAGGGAAGGACTTCAGAACAAGGAAATCACACTGTATTTCAAGTACTTTCACTATTTCCAGATCAACAGATCATCTCTGCACACGTATAGAAACCCTTGGTGGATTTCTCTTCTCTGAAAATCCCTGCTTTCTATTGTTCCCACATGAAGTTTTAGCATCCCCAAACCAATGAGCCTGCCAGCTTTCTCCATCTGACAGCATCAATACAGGCATAAAAGAATTCATACTGACACCGCTAGTGAAAGGGATTGACAAATAGCAGCTCTTCAGCTGCTGAAACAAGAACATGAAAAGAGCTTGATTTAAATAGATTTCTATCACATGCAATTGAAAGAAATCAAGGGTTCTGAACAACAAGAATGGCTCTTTTAAAGCAACAATTAGAAGTCAGGCTCAGCTTTAGTTGTCTAAAAGTTACGTGCCTAATCTAAATTATTATCATTTCTTTATGCTATATCTACAGATAGGAATACATAGCAAGGCAACTTGCTCCAGATGACAAGTCAAATCCTCCCTAGGATAGCTGTTCCATGGAAGTGCCTAGAAAATTAACAGGAGCACATCTGTTCTTACGGCAACTCTTTTAGTGAAAAAAAACCAAATTTTGATTACTTAAAATAATTCCTAAGTTTCTAAAATATATAAGAAAATAACAAAATTGTAAGCTACGAAAACATTCCTTAAAATACTGCTCAAAAGAGGAACCTCCAAAAACTATAGGATAAACCACTGATTTATCAGAAGAATAAAGCTCAGACAAAACCCACATAATTATAAGTTATCTTGTTGCTAAAAGAAATGTCTGACAACAGAGTTTTTCTTTGAAATGAAGATTACCCTTGGTTACTAAAGGAGAAATTTTATCACTAGAAGGCCACCGCTGGAGTAATGTTTATGATACCTTCACACCCAAATGGATTCCCTTGAGTAATGCTACAGAACAGCTGGCTTCCCAGAAATATGATATCATCTGCTACCATTTAATTGGGTCCCTGAAGTTGGTGGAACATTCAGGAGAGGTTGTTCAGGTGCAGCTTATTGGCACTCTAGGATCTATGTATTTATATACACTATTGGGTTTCCCTGCATAGGCTTTTATTTCTAATTACTCTCTTCTCCTTGATAGATATTTGCAACCCTTATTACAGCAATTTTGGAACAAGGCACATTACAGCTGAATGTAAAGCATCACACAAAATCAGAATCCTGGTTACTTCACACTAGAATAAATGAAATAATTTTGCTCAACTGTTAGGCTATCATGTTATAATTCTCAGGACTTCAATTTTTTTCAATCTTTCAAAAGTATGGCAACGAAAAAATGTCTGAAAATAAATCTTTTCTTTGATATATGGGGTCATTTCACCAGACAGTGACAAATGTCTTAAAGGATGCAACATGGATCACCTCAATACGAGGGAGGCTCAAGGTCCTTTTGCTTTGTTTTTATTCACCAAAGAGATTTTAAGATAAATGTACACCTTAAAAAATTGCCTTATGCTCTCTATGTACTCACATTTGTAGCAACACAATTGTTGTCACACACATCTTAAAAAACACTTTGCTGATTAACACAACAGTACAGAACTTGGGGTGATAGTCCATTATGCTGTTATTAAAAAATGTTTATGCAGAAAACAGACTACCTTAGGAGAGGAAAGCCACCACACTTGGAAATTAAATAAATATAGTGATAATCTGTACACTCACCGTCAGAGATAAATACCCATTTTTATGCCTCTGTGGAAAAAACCCACCTACATTCATCACAGCAGTAGGTACAGTTCAGTTTGCAGTTACATGATTTTAAATCAGGATTTACTTTTCTAAAGCCAGTGTAATTCTGCTGACAAAGTGACATGAAAGAGGAGTTCAGCTGATTTCTCAACTGGTCTGGATCCCATGGGTCAGATTCATCGTGCACATGTCAGTTACCTCCCAGGTGCCAAGCAGGAGCAAAGAAATCACTCAACCTACTGGGGTTATAGAGACATGGCACATCCTGGGTGAAGATGGCATGGCTGTATGAGCCAGATATCCCTCCTCCAGGTGGCTGGGTCATCCAGATGGGTGACCTCAGGCCCTCATGTCTCCTTCCAGGTTAGGAAGCTTTGGTTATACAAGATAGTTACTGCACCACTGTGGCTGGACCTCCTCTCCCCCAACTGGGCCAGTAATGTGCACCAAACTCTACTAAGCTCTTTTTTAGGATCATGCAAGAGGTTCTTCCAGTACTAATCAGGTTTACAGGCTGGCTGTACTTTTGCACGAATGAGTTGGTAAGATATTTTTATTGCATTTATGTAACAATAACCAAGTGCTGAACTCAAACTGACAGACTGTTCAAGGCTTTTCTGTCTGCACTTTCAGTGCCCACACCAGAACAGATTCCTCTTTCTCACTCATCTTTTACACCTTGGATTCATCACTTCTAATCTCTTTCCCCAAAAACTCACTAGCAGCTCTTTCTTGACCTAAAACAGAACTGCAAAGAGAACTACCTACTCCATCTATCAGCAAATCCCCTAACCACTTCTTTTCCATGTTGGTGCTTTTTCTTCTGAAACTAATGAGAATTATTAGCTGAAGATAGATTTCATCACCTCTTTGCTCCAGAAATTCCTACATTTTAAAAATTAAGTCAGACATCCACCTCATTACAACCCATACTTTCTAAGGAACCGAGAGTGTACCTTGAGTGCTGCATCCAGCTCCAGGGTTCCAACATAGGAATAACATGGACCTGTTGGAGTGAGTCCAGAGGAGGCCACCACAATGATCAGAGGAAAGGCTGAGACAATTGGGTTTGTTCAGCCTGGAGAAGGGGCTTTGGGGTGACCTCATTGTGCCCTTCCAGTACCTAAAGGGATCCTTCAAGATACATGGAGAGAGACTTCTTACAAGGGTAGTGACAGGACAAGGGGGAATGGATTCAGACTAAAAGACAGTAGGTTTAGATTACATATTAGGAATTAGGAAGATGTTCTTTACTCTGAGGGTGGTGAGGCACTAGAACAAGTTGTCCAGAGAAGTTGTGGATGCCCCATCCCTGGAAGTGTTCAAAGCCAGGCTGGGTAGTCACTAGGGATATATGATTTGGCATTATATACGTTGATACATTATGAAAATTACTTGAGAATCATGATGATGACAAAGAAAACACAGTAAGCTTTGGAAAAAGAAATATGTATCTGTACTGATCCTAGTTATAAACCATTTAAGATATATTGCTACCTACACAGCTACAAAGCAAGTACCACCTTCTGTGATTCTGCCAAACAGACGTCAGTGCCAGGTTTCTTTCTACTAATGAGTTTAATGCTAAGCGTCCTTATGATCTTAGCATATAAACTGCATGTGACCCTTGTAGAAATCAAACACATGCACAAGAAGTGTTCAACAATAGTGGCTGTTTACAGTAGAAAATGAATTTAGTTAAATCTTAAAGCTTAAAATTACACAAAGTCACTCAAGAAGAACTCATTTATCCTACATTTTTTAAAAAGTGCTAAATTTTTGGTTAAAAGAAATGAAAATCAAGAGCTTTATAAGAAAACTGTGAATTTTAATTTAAAAAATACTTTATGTGAGAAACAACTGGGCAATTAAATCTCAATTTTCAAGAAAACAGGCTCCCTTAATTTCTGTTTTGGCAACCCATGAAAAATGACAGATCCTAACCACAATGAATCACAGAGATGTAGTCTAGATACCACATGCAAGACAGGAAAAGAAACAATTTTATCTCTAACGACCAGCAGCACATTTTTTTCAGGTGTAATAACAACCATGAATATAAATTATTTCTTTCTCTTATTCATCACACCCAACATCATGAAGAACATCAGAGATGTTCTTATATCACATTTCTACTTTCAGGCACCAGAGGAATGAAGCCTGTAAAGGTGGGGCAAAAAGGATTCTTCCAAACTGAAAATCAGAAAGCCAGCTGAAGGTTTAAAACTTAATATCATAGATTTAAAAACATTAAGCAAGGTGCTTAGTAATTTACTACATGGGATGTGACTAGTACCTGGTTTAGAAGTTGTTCACATACACCTCTGTGACAATATTAATGATCCCAGTTGTGTCAAAAGTGTGCAGTTATATGCCTTCAGCTTCAAACTGAATAATTCCTTTAGTTAAGGAGAACCCCATACTGTTACCTTGGGGAATTGTAAAAGTCAACACTAAACGATCAATTTTATCCATAATTCTGAAAGTACCAGTCAGGATTAAACTGTAATCATGACTTGTTTTTAGATCAGTGTATGTCTGACTAATGCTTGGCTGCAGGAGGATTTATCACAAGTTCAGTTACATCTAATGCTTTCCCACTTATATTGCTCCCTGCAGAGCTAATCGGATCTCAATGGAAGTTATGGGAAATGGAGATACTTAAGTGACAGATATACAAGTCTTGTCTGTCCCTTCTTTCTGACATGTATTTTCTCCTTTCTTTACTTTTCATTAAAACAGTCCTTTTTTTTTTTAAGTTTACTTCTCCACTGGTTCTGGCTTGTATTAGTTTTCCTTTTGTTCCTCCTCTCTCATTTTTTCTTTATTATTGTTTCAGTTTCTAATCTAGCTAGCACATTGTAGCACAAAGTTGAGGCAGATTGTAGCTACTACATGCACCAGAGAACATTCTCTGGTTTTTTTGTCAGGTGTCCACATAATTCCCTGAAGAGATATCGTAATGACTTAAAGGAGACAAACTGAGATGCACTGGGAGATGGCCATTCTTCCAGGGGCAGTGATGCACACACACTCCCACAAAGGCCCAGAAGAGAAACCAGGAGCTACTGGTTTCTATATTTATGGACAGTGCAAGCAACTGTCATAAAACATCTGTCAAAGACCAGGCAGGATATAGCCTTGAAAAATAAGGATGCTTATGGCACCTATACAGTCTTCCTTGTGTGTTTTGGATGACTAAGTTGAATGAATGAATGAGCAGGCAGCTGGAACAATTTTCTCGGGTACTGCAATTTGTATGATCTGAAATTTTGTAGACTCTGCACATTCAAGGAGGCCTGGAAAAATATAGGCATTCAGTTATGAAAACCTCAGTATTGAAAATATATTTGAAATATATAGCTACACTTCTGCCTGCTGTAAATCAGCCTCTCTCTTGTTTGAAGTTAAGCTATATTTCATCCAGCTGCAGTCGAAAATGACTCAGGGTAGACACTGTCCCAACACACTGGCTAGCAAGGGCACTACTATTAGCAATCTAGAACTGAAGTGCTGAATTATTAGGACCCAGAGTCACTGTCAGACCCAATATTAAAGTACTCTGATTCCTGATTCCCAGCAGTAAAATGAAGTCACAAGCAGGTACCTCAGCATACAAGGATTTATCCTATTCCTTGTGAGGTTAACTTGCTACTGATGCTGCACAAGGAAATAATCAGCCCTGCCACGATTCCTTAAATATCAGGGATTAAGTTTAGGCTTATTAAATGTGGTACCATCTCACTTCAATGCTAACAGATAAAATACATAAAACTCTGCAACAGAAGAAGAACAAATAAAAGGAGCAGTCTGCCAAAATGCAGGACTAGCATTTAATAGAGAACATGTGTTTTTTTGGTTTTGCTTTTTTATAAAGATGGAAGATAGGAGAGACTGGAAGAGTTGGTAGGTGGAGCATGTAAGTTGGAGATGAGCTATTTCTCTAGAAATGAAGTGATAAAACGTCCGTCTCAGAAAACAAGCAAATGGAAAATGCCAATTACTGGAGGAAATAATGAAGAATACTTTTAAACTCATTTTAATTAAGCAAGACATGCAAAAATATGAATCTAAGCCAAAACTAAGCATATCTAACACAAATGTTAAGAGTCTGAAATGGAAAATGTACACCAGTAGTTTAGTGGAAAGATTATAACAAAAAAGGGCAATAATGTCAGAAAATAAAAGTAAGTACCACTGAAAGCACAGATCATACTGACAGAGGAGGATGACAAACAAAACTTAAAGAACTATTATTGTCTATTGTCAAATAATGTAAATAAGTGAATGTATCAAAATACAGTACACATGAGAAGACAATTAGTGCCCAAATAAGAAATGTTGTGTTACTGAAATACCTTACCAAAATGGTACAGAAACAACCAAATGTGAAGGAATGTTAGAGAGGCTGTGAAGGCAGTAAATATATCTCTAAACTACACAAATATCAGATCAGATATTAATGTGTAACATTATTTTTACACAACAAGTAAGGATTTTTCTTCAACATTTATTATTTTTTAATTTTATTTATTATTCTTTACTAGGCAGAGAAACCATAGGAAGAAGAGCAATTCCTGATGAAAAGTGTATAGTCAGTACCACATACACAGAAGCTTCTGGTAAGCTTAGACTTACAAAAGTAGTTCTACAATAATGACTATGAAATACTTAATTTTTTTCAAAGGAGAAAAAAGCTACCCTCAGAACTAAGGGCTAGCTTTAACAAGGTGAGCTAAGTAAAAATGAGATAGTTGCAGTAACAACAAAACAAATAGCTAAAAGGGTAAAATACAGAGGCGTGGTGTTGGTTATAGGGTTTCATCAGCTTATGGGGATGTATAGCTCACTTCAGAAATGAGTAAAACAAGACCAAAAGTACATAAAACACTTATTCTTGAAAATATTTCAATAATTAAAAATAAGTTTTGCTAAAATGAAGGAGCTATTTCAGTAGAAATAAATCCTTAACGTTTCAGAACCATGTTCCAATTTCTCAATTCCCTTCCATACTTCCTGATTTAGTAAACAAGAAGTGAACAGACAATGTAACTCCACAGAACAGCCACCTCTTCCTCACATACACACATTCATCACGTGGGAAATCACGAAGCAGTTAATTGTTTGAATTGTATCATCTCTTTGCAGAGGGACAGTGCAGAAGAAATGGCACACATCCTATAATCTTGGGAGGTATGGGTTTGTGTTTCTTTTGCACGGCCTGGTTTTTGGTAGCGGGGGGGGCACAGGGGTGGCTTCTGTGAGAAGCTGCTGGAAGCTTCCACCACGTCCAGCAGAGCCAATTCCTGCTTGCTCTGAAGATGGACATTCGGCTGGCCAAGCCTGGGTCAGTTAGATACGGTGGTAACACCTCTGTGATGACATATTTAAGAAGAAATCAAAACAAAGTGGGGGCACAGTTTTTTCCCTGGCCGGAGAAGGGGAGGAGGTGAAAACATGTGAGG